>JAUUDZ010021916.1:0-11249 GCA_032361705.1 Panulirus versicolor | reverse complement strand
TTTTTTTGATCACAGCACCATCACGTGAACCATCACGTCACTTGTCACCGCCACCACTACTGTCATATCTACTAACACTAGTTGCCATTATCTCCATCACCACCACCACCACTGTTAATGTTGTGATTTCTGTTACCATCATTACGATGACTGATGCCACCAACAATGCTTGCATCATCATCATTACTACAAAAACAACGACGAGCACTACCAATATTGACACCCTATCAGTACTCACCACTTACTCCTCCTCCCCAACATCCAACCCCTTTTCAGAAGTACATGTTGACACATTGAGGAAAGTGTTTTACCTGCCAAACCTGGCGAGAGCTTGATTGATATTAGCTGTCTGGAGCGGCCTCCCGAAGTCTTGTTCAATCACCAGCGGGTCCCCGCGCCAGAGAGTCTTTACACCGTTAGGAAAGATGGTTGAGAGCCACGTTACTTGTTTCTCCTAATGTTGTAAATTTTGGGTGTTTGGTTGTAGCAGCAAACCTCTGGCATGTACGATATATGCTCAGTTATAGTTCTGGGGCTGAAGAACACTCTGAGAAACAATTTTTATTTGGAGAAAATAGAAGGTAAGAGTTGGGTGTCACATCAGCTCAAAGCAGAGTAGATGGGAGCTGTGTTGGTTTTCGCGTCTGCTCAAAACTGAGTAGATGGGAGCTGTGTTGGGTATCGGTGCTCAGCTTGTAGGTGGGAACTGTGTTGGATGGCGGTGCTTAGCATATGGGCGGACATTGTGTTGGGTAGCGATGCTCAGTGAGTAAGGGAACTTTATTGAGTGGTGATGCTTAGTATATGGGCGGGCACTGTGTTGGGTAACTAGCCTCAGTATGTAGGTGGGCACCGTATTAGGTGGCGGTGCTCAGTATGTGAGCGGTAACTGTGTTGGGTGGCTGGCCTCAGTATGTGGGTAAGAACTGAATTAAGTGGGGATGCTCAGTATGTGGGCGGGAACTGTGCTGGCCAGATGTGGTCAGTACATTAGCTAACATAACTCAGGAGAAATCCATATTTATTCCAATTTTGGATGATAGTGACTGTTAGATGAAAGTGTTATGCTTGAAACAAAATAATCAGACAATCATTTCTCGGTTAATCTGCCGGTGCGCAGAAAATTTCGCATGCTTGAAAAAATTAGTTATATAGAATTGGTAGTGTAGGTGGATGACGCTATGAATAAGCAGGAAAAGTATACAGTTCCAAAATATGCCACCATTAGTGGTTTCTTAAAAGGATTCACGGCTTGGGAAGAATCGCTCAGTAAACATAGTAAAGGGATAGTTGCCAACCATTTACCACAGAAATATTGTATCTGGAAGATTGTAACTGGGAGGAACTAGGAGGCGGGGAGATGATGCGCCTGAGCGTCGCATTTATCTCGAAAATTCCAGTGGTTGCCTGAGGAAAGAGTTGGCGGCGTCCCAAAGGACGGAGAAGTATGTGGCGCCACTACTAGCTTGCTGCTGCAGGAGCCACTGGGGTAAGCTGCTGTGGAGATGTAGCTGTTTTAGAGAGTGATGGGTACCTGGGTGGCTTTTGGAGAGTGGTTTGGTGCTAGGACTGGGGAGGGGCTTTGCTGCTAGGGAAGATGCTAGAGACGGGAGATACAGATACATAGCTTGTTCTTATCTTCACACATACTAACATGGATATTGAGAATATCATACATGATACACCAGTTAGAAGAAATCATGAGATGCTCAAGTTAGAGGAGCAGAGGTGAGGCTAGTCTTAAAGAGGAGATAAAATCTTGGAAACTACACAAACCTTAACAATTTCCATTTTAACATAGATTAGATGAAGTTCGGTAACCAGGAACCAGGGTTTTATGGTGAGAGGTTTGTGAAATATACAGTGAAGGAGTAGAGACATGAGTATCTGAAGCCTCACATGCGAAGGGAAGGTCAGAAATACGAAAGAATGATTAAATAAAGATGTCAGAAAACAAAGGAGCTTAAAAAGAATTTAGCGATGAAGAGACACGGCACTCTCGCCAACCAGCATTTGCAAGGTATGATAGAGGAAGGAATGAGTATAGTAGGAGAGGCAAGGAGAAACAAAGAAACTAAAATTGTGAATAAGGCAGGAGAAAATTCAAATTTTTTCATAAATTCATCAGGAGTCAGTTATCAGTTAAGGTGCAGCTAATCAGGCTAAGGGATTTAGTGGGAGATATTACTGAGGATGGTGCATGGGTATATGAGGAACTGAATGATAAGTTCAAAAGTGTTATCACAATGGGAGACACTATAGCCTCAACACCAGGTAGATGGAATGGTGTGGAGGTTATGGAAATCGTTGAGATATCTAGAAAAGGTATTAACAGAATATTGAAAGGACTTGACCTATCTAAAGCTCATGGTCTTGATGAAATTTCATAAGTGCAGATGATGTGTGCAGGAACGCTAGATAAACCACTTGAATTACTGTTCAAAATGCTGCGAGAGGCAAAGTGCTAAGGGAATGGATAAGTGTAAGGAGTTCATGTGTATCAAGCCTCTTAGAGTCCTATGAGAGAATGGACCCAGTGCTAGACAGACGAAAAGTCTAGGTGGACACTGTTTGAATCTGGACTGCCAGCAAACATTAAACCTTGTACCGCATGGGAGACAGATTAAGAAGCGACATCGCCAAACAAGAATAAAGGGGAAACTCCTTCCTGTAAGGGATAGATTACCTTAGTGGGATGGAAGAGCAAAGAGGATTGCATCACCTAAGATTCTAAAGTTGGTGTGTTATATGATTGATGATATTCAATCCAAGCAGATGTATAGTAATGATGATGAGACCCAGGTGAAAAACATCGTCCCTTACCTGTCGCCAGAATGCTATATTAGGAGGATAGATAATAAAACAAACTGTCTGCCGGCACCTTGGAAGAGTAAGGGGTAACCTGCTCACAGCCTTTAAGTTCTTAGAATAGATCTGTAACGTGGACTGGGAACGGTCAGTTCTTCGAGGGGTGTAGGGACATAACAACCAGGAGGGCATATCATGAAGTTAATGCAAGATCCTTGTTGAAAAAAATATATGTAAATGAGAATTTTATATGATGAGTGATGGATGAATGGAATGAAATAACAGGAGGTTTAAGACATGATTATTGAGAATGTTCAAGAGATGGGGGTCTCGCGAGTGTAAAACTCCATCCCCTTACAATACAATATTTAAACACTCACCAACACTATATCATCAGCCGCGTGGCTGTTTGAATTCTGTAAACCGTTCTTTCTTTATCATTTATTTAAGTAATTCTAGAATAGTTATCCATTAATCGATCACCTCCGAGAGGGATAAACACCTGCTTTGGGTGAATAACAGACTGCCGCGGCTAGGATTCGAATCCATAGCTGGCCCGACCCCGGTTGGATCCATGCTGACTAATGGTTTGTACTGCCCTACCACATATTAAGGCCTCTAGAGTTGTTCTGTCCTTGCAGCTTTTTAAGACCTGTTTGCTGTTGACGTCATCAAACTGTTATGTTCAGATCACGCCTCATTCTTCTTCCTCCCATGGTGGACAGATTTAAGGTTTGTAACCTTTCCCTGTAAGTCAGCTCTGTTAATTCCGGTGTCATCTTCGCTGTCATTCTTTTCTTTCTTCACAAGATTACTCTGATCTGCCCTAATTTCTCGAAATTGCCAACTTTGCCTCTTACTTTACGATGGCCAGAAGCGATAGTTTCATTATATTCTTTGTTACATGGGCGGGCACACTGCAGTTCATCACTATATGAAATGTTAAAAGTAATATCACAAATTTTCTAAGTGAAATGTGCCTATAAGCAGTTTATCATATGGAGACAGCCGCGAATGCAAGCTGACTCGGACACCCACTTATCAAAATTATTCCAAGATCTTTGCATCGCTTCTCACGATGGAGTTTTTCTGCCCTCCAAATGTCTAGGCATTTGCTTGCACGTAACGAGCAAGACACGAAAATTATTGCACATTATTCTCGTGTCGTCTTCACGGGCCTCAGTTGTCATCGTGTGTGTGTATGCGTGTCTCTCGGAAGTTTTTCATTCGTCCACATTTACCACCAATTCAGAAACTTATGTACACATATACCCCTGCTTATGCCAGGTGCTTATTCGTCGACCAGTTACAAGAAACAGGTAGAATTAGCTGTGAATTAGTTGCTCTGGACGGGATTCGATCTTATGACCGTTACGTTAAGTGGGTCGCACCGCTAAACAATTCAGGGTGTGTTCATAAATTATGATTGTAACGTCATTCAATGTAACTGGGTATTCTCCGCCCGTGCGTGGTCGCCCCCCCCTTCACCTTATCATCTTCAAGAAACTCCATACTTTAAGATATTTCTCCGTTTCTGTTACCCTATTGATTCTTCATCCGCTTAACTTCCGTAGCTAAGAACTTCCCTCTAACGCTAATCCTCTCTCCACCCGCTTGCCCAACCATCAGCCCATTTCTCGTCCACTCTATGGCCATCCACCTCATGTCCATCTGCATTCCTCTTGCTCAACCCAAGTCCACCAGTCCTCCTTCCTACCATTCCATGTCCCGCACGCCTTCCCCCCGCCCCCCCAAACCCACCACTTACCCACCTCATGCTCATCATATTTTCTCTCCCTCACTCCACGTCCAGTAACCTCGTGGCAGCTGCGGCAGACTTAGCTGACAGATGCCTGATAATTACCCCCCCAGTTCTCTTGGCAAGATATTATGGGGAAAAAAATCAGATAATGTAGTATTATTTTACAGAAGGAGCATAACTTTTGTATTTCCTTTTGCAATTAACACACTCCTTATATAAAGTTCATTGATGATTTAGTAATGAATTGCTGACTTGGTAACAGTACCTGTGTGTGGCTATCGGGTGGCAACTATGAAAGCACCAACTACTGCATTTAAGTATATTTCTGTCGTAAATCTAATTGTTTGACGTTCGAGAATATCCTAACAGTTAAGGAAAACAAAGTAAAGTTAGCTGAATAACTAAATAGGTGTGGTAATGTAAAATTCTCCTGATGTGTCCCTGTACAGCTGATCAACGAGTTGTCGGGTAGTATTTTTACCCATGGGAAGAGATGCCGTGGTTTGCAACCAAGCGTTAAGTAGTAACTGTGTGTTGATGTTAGTGAGTGTTTATAGAGCAGGCGTTACAAGACAATGCAACGATGTTCATCACTGATTGTACTCAATGATACAGAAATAGGTTCTTAAAGCTTTGCCATTTGGCTGAAGTCAATTGTGCTCAGTGGGCTATGGTGGATGAAGCCCAGTGCACGGAACTGTATCGACACAAAAGTTTTGCTATTTACCTGTGCCCCGTGATGGATGGCCTACATGTGTGGTATGTGTACTTTGTGCATTAGAGTGCATTTCGTAATACATAGGTTGACCCGATAGAAAACAAAGAATTGTAATGACATCTTTGAATTTCACAAGTTGTGTATGAGAAAAGCGATCGTTGGCCAGTGAAATGTGTTTGAATACAGCAGCAGTCTTGTTAGCTTAATGAATATATTTAGTATGAGCCATTTAATGCAGTCATGGAAATACAGGGTGTCTCAAAAAATGTATACACTGAATTTTTATTAATATGGTCTATTAAACTACAGCCAAGAATGAGGAAAACTTTATTTTCAGCGAGAACCTCCACACTGCCATCGTGATGTAAGGGTCTGTCTTGAAAATCTGCCGAACAGATGGATTGGGCGAAGAGGTAGCATTGAATCCCCCCCCCCCCTCCCTCCCTTGTTCACCAGACTCCACGCCAATTGATTTTTTCTTATGGCGACAAAAGAAAATGTTTATCGTGCGAAACCAACAACAATCTCTGAGATAAAAGCAGCAATTGAAAGATGATTCGCTCATATTCCGAATAAACTGCTTAATGCTGTTTGCTACTCTAGAACTCCGTTGTCCTCAGTGTCTGTGCCAGAAAGGATATCAGTTTGAATACAAGATAGCTCAAAATGGTTACACAACTGTTCGCTTTAATTTGAATTTTAAAGCTCAAAATGGTTACACAACTGTTCTCTTTAATTTGAATTTTAAAGCTCAAAATGGTTACACAATTGTTCTCTTTAATTTGAATTTTAAATCTTGAATTTGGTTTGATTAACATTATATTAATAGAAATTCAGAGTGTGTATACATATTTTACGTCTGTTTTGCTTACTTAAAGTGCCAGCACTTGCGAGGTATACGCCGATTACGAAGTAATGCGGAAATTCCATAGTTTAAACACATTGAAATTCACTTTCAAACGTATTTTACTGAGATTCTTGATACATAGTGTTGATAGGAGTGAAATGCACCTTTAATCCTGAAGCGTGCAGGTTACTTTTTAGGTCAAAAGATGTTTTACTGGTTATGAAGGTATTTTGGGGGGGTTGCTATATTTGTACACTATGTATAAGCTTGTCTGTATTTTTGTAATGCATACATGGATACTTATTTGTCTTGTTTGAATAGGTTTGTTGTAGTGTATACTTTTCTGTGAGTGTGATTTTTGCATATGTACATATTTATCTCGCATAAGTAATTTCTTGTTCTTATGAGCAGGGTAACTTTACAATTGTCGGACTCCATATATTGTACTCGTATATCTGTCGGAGGTTACTGAATTAGCCAGTAATAGCAGCTGTCGCCGCCTTTTCTCTTGCATCGTTACAAATGATTACTCTTGCTAAAAAGAAAAAAAAGAGCTTTGGTTAATTTTGTAATTTTCTTTGGCATCTTATTTGTAGATTGATGGACTTTGTCAAGAGAGGCAAAGTTGCTGCGATTTATTGAGATTCAAGCATCTGTTCGTATGTGATAGCGATTTATTAGGTTATTTTGGAAAAGGCTCCTGGATACTAATTGGAAGAAAATTCAACACATTTGGGAATGTTCTCACGATTAGTACGCACTATGCCAAAAAAAAAAAAGTAATCAGTTTACGTTCAACCGTAGTTACAAAATTTGTTTTATGCTATCGATATATATATATATATATATATATATATATATATATATATACTTGTTTTTGAAAGCACTGGTATATATCACTTAGCTCGCAATTGAATATTTAGTAAGATATCTAATTTATAAAGAATATTTCGTATCTTCTGTAGGGCGTAGATTGTAAAATCCCGTTTTTTTATTTGATATCAAAACAATTTATGAACTTGCGTATTTTGACAGTTATCTATGAAAATGAAGAGCATTGTATGACAGGAGTGGGTATCTGTACAGTTTGCGCCCCATAGAAGATACGAAATTTGTTTATGCAATCGATAGATATGTACTTTTTAGAAACACTTCGCTATACACCGTATATTTAACACATTCATATTATGGGAGGTATTTGATGAATGAAAATATCTCGGAACTTCTTTGGGGTGGAAACTGTAAAATTACCCTAGTATTACCACACTTATTATTTTGGGAGATTGTTTATTGTACATCATGCTATGAAAATATTTCTAATCAGTCCCTCACAAGTAAAGTTCTTGTGTACTTTTTGTTTTTATGATCACGCGTGTTGAAATACGAATTTCATTTGACCGTAGTTTCTGACATTTTTTTTTCTTGGCGAATTTGGAATAATGTAATATATTATCGACTAGGAAGAGGGCGACATTGGCTACTGGACCGAGGGCGCCTGAGAGTATGAAGATAAAAATGTGCGAAAATAGAATTCTTGAAATTCATTGTATTTTCTTTTTCTTTTACTAAACGGTAGGAGTCATGTCCATATAATGTTTTGGAACAATTACTATATTTTTTTTAGAATTATTTTCAGCGTTTCATTGTTTACCAGGTTTTCATTAGTTTTATTTCCTATAAACAATGTCGGGACGCATGCTCGGCCTCAGATCATGTATGTGCACTTTCTGCCTGTTCCACACTTTCGACTAAAAGCAATCACGGGCAGCCATGATCTCTGTTTTGAATATCTTTCAGCATTTACTGGTACATAATTTACTAGAGCAGACAGTACTTTGCTTACTTCTTTTCTAGTTCTTTAATCACTTATTGTGAATAAATGGTACAGATTTTATGACAAGGTGTAGCTACTGTTAAAACGTTTGTGTTCATAGGGCAAAGGACATTTTCATGTGTTTTGCTCTGCTGAGTTCCTACGGGTGGAGTCTCTCGATTTTTACGTTGATGTAGGCTAGTTTAAGGGAGCAAAGGGGACACCCATCCATTAGGGGTTAGGTATAGTTGATTGGTGTTATTTATATGACCCTTCATTTTCTCGTACTCCAAAGTATTTCTGTTTTCTCTTAATTTATGGATAAATCTAATCAAAGTATGGAAGATAGATTCATAATCGAGACGTTTCTTTTGTCGTAAGTACGAATAACTGATATTGTTTTTATGAGATTTATCGACACTTATCAATCATATCAGGTTTTCAAATGAAAATTAAAAATCCTTCGCATACCGGCCTAGATATTTGTAGGAATATCAATGTTTGCGACTTTTGTGGGGTAAGTGGATTAATCTACAAATAAACTGGCCTAAGGAAAGTAATTATTATCTTTAGCGTTTTTGTGCTGACTTTTGCTGTTTTCTCCTGTACCCACCAATAGAATAGGGCCTTTTACTTCGAAGAATTGGTCTGTCATGGTCATCGGTAGTTGCCAGTATTTTCTTTAGGGACGCGGCGATTCCGACTTAATGTTATCGGCGAAAATCATCTCTGCGGGAGAAAGAAATGCAGTTAACGTGAGCACGTCTTACACCTCCCCTCTTGGTGACCCTGTCTACCCTTACCGTGTCAACACCGGCAGCTCCCAGGGCAGTCTGGCTGTAAACTGCTGACATTCCTACGTAGCATCCATTATTCTTACGATGAAAAGATCTTTTTACAACTCTACTGTGAAGACGTAATTTCATGTTATGGATTCTGAAATTTCTGTCCATTTAAATTTCGAATTTTGTTCCACCTACAGCAATCACTTTAGAAAATATTGTATTACACCATAGTAGTCTACGTTTATCGGTTAGAACTGCGTTGCGTTTAAAGTATAGTTAATTACTACATAATTTTTGACTGATAATTTTCAAGGAAATTATCATGCTCCTGTTGAATGTCTGTAGGTCTAGGGCTTCGTATAGTCACTCTCATCCTTCCACCATGGTGTCGTTCTTCACGCTGTCTTCAATGGATTTTCTCTAATAGCTCTTATCTGTTTCGTCAAGTGAGGAGTCCAAACTGCTAATACATATGCTCTGGTGAGTTAAACTTAGGTCTTAAGTATCTTCTCAGCCTTGTCTTGTTCTTGAGAGCAGTTGACCCTGAGCAAGAAATGCTTTGCCTTCCTTATGACCATTTTCACGGTTTTGTATCTAATACGGTATGCATGAATGTGTGTGTTTATAGTCATGCCTGTCTTTATGTGTGTGGATTTAAGTCAGTGCGCTTGCATGCAAATATGTGTGAATGAACGTGTATTCGCAATTGCGTGTAGTATTGGGAGTTGCGCTGTCGTTGGATCCCAGCCCTTGAGCTTTCTATTGTCGCATCCTACATTTTGAATTCTTGTATGCTATTAGCATTCCGGATATTCAGTTTCATCATGTATTCCACTATACATTACTGTTATAAGTGTACATCTTCATATATCTTTCCTAGCATAATTTCTTATAGCATTTGGTTGTTCTTTAATGGTGCCTGTTGAAGAATTGTTGTGTGACATCATCATCAAATGGTGTAAGAGCTTGACGGATGTGATAGCGTCATATCTTACTCTTCTTTCTTCCATGTTAAGCAAATCTATTACCTTTATTATCTTGCTGTGACTTGGTATTCTTAATTCTAGTGCCATCGTTGTTTTCCTCCTTTCAACTTTCTCAATTAGTTCTTTGTGCTTCTTTAGGTACAATGGCCTGATTTGAGAGATGTACTCTAGTTTTGAACTAATACACGTTTTGAAAGTTTTGCTGAGTATTTCCTTGTCTATTCATTCATTTTAGTGAGATTCTGATAATTACATAGCAGACAATTTGTGTCTTGCACAGTTATTTCTCTTGAAGTGGATCCAGTTCTGGTGACGGGTTAGGTACGACTCAGGACCCTCTTACACAGATTCCTGCAGCTTATTTCGTGTTGGGTGGTAGCTTTTTTTTTTTTTTCGCTGTGCTCCATGTATACACGTGCGGTTGTGTGCTTATATTTATGTATGTGTATGTTTGATTACTATTTATGTTTTACGGACAGAGAGTTTTGTCTTGTATTTACGAACCCTGTCTTTACACACCCAGTGCAGAAGAGTTCAGAAACAGTCATGCAGAATCATCTTAGGCCCGTCTTAATCACCTACCAAGAGGCACCCCTCTCGGTGAACCTGTCCACCCTCACCAACCAACATCGGCAGCTCACAAGGTAGTTTAGCAGTAAAGTGCAGACATACCCACCCCCTTCACCCACATCTCTTACCATCCCCTACTCATACTATAAAAATACTTTAAGTCTCAGCTGTCAAGTTTCATACGTAATTTCATGTTATGGCTTTTATAATTTCTCCATTAATTTTCTGAATGTTGGAACCGAAGAAACCAAACGAGGAGTGCATATTCTCCTCGAAGGCTCAGGCTCGTGTGTCTGAATGTCTTTGGATGTAAATAAGATAAGAATGAAGAGATAAGTATTATGTTGAGAAAAGGAACTTTGATGATCTAGCTCTGAGTGAAATAAAGCTTCAGGCTAAGAGGAAGGCATGGTTTGGTAGTGTCTTGGGGTTAAAGTCAGGGATTTTTGTGAGGACGAGAGCTGTTGAAGGCGTGACACTTCTGCTAAAGGAGTTTTGGGAAAGTGAGAAATAGCGTAAGGAAGTGAGCCCTAGACTGATTAGGGTTAAAATGAAAGTGCATTAGGAGAGGTGGATGTTTATTAGTGTTTATGAACCTGGCCACGAGAAGGATGACAAAAGAGTGGCGAGTGTTTTCGAAGATGTTGAGTGAGTGTTTTGATGCGAGAAATCATGTATTACTGAGGGGTGATTTGAATGCCCCCCTTACCATCTACAGACTACACACTTGCCGTTTTATCCAAGACCCTTGCATTTACCTTCTTCATAACCCCATCCATAAACAAATTAAACAGCCATGATGACATAACACACTCCTGCCGCAGACCAACTTTCACCTGGAACGACTTACTGTCCTCTCTTCCTCCTGGTTCGCATGTCTTACACCTTTGTTAAAAACTTGTCGTTGCTTGTAGGGGGTTTCCTCCCATACCGTATGTTGCTTGTAGGGGGTTTCCTCCC
>JAUUDZ010021906.1:0-11249 GCA_032361705.1 Panulirus versicolor | reverse complement strand
CTGGCAGTGATCGGGTTTGCCGTTGCTGGTACCTGTGGGGTTTGCCATGACTTGCACTGGTCGTGTTTGCCTTTTCAGGTACTAATCGGTTGTGCCGTTACTGGTACTCGTGGGGTGTGCCGTTACTGCCACTAGTCGGGTGTGCCGTTATTGGTACTGGTCGGGTGTGCCGTTACTGGCCCTGGTGGGGTGTGTCGTTACTGGCACTGGTCGGGTGTGCCGTTATTGGTATTTTTCGGGTGTGTCGTTACTATCACTGATGGGGTTTGCCGATACTGGTACTGGTCGGGTGTGCCGTTACTGGCACTGGTGGGGTGTGTCGTTACTGGCACTGATCGGGTGTGCCGTTACTGGTACTGGCGGGGTGGGCTGTTACTGACACTGGTGGTGTGTGCCGTTACTAGTATTGGTCGGGTGTGCTGTTACTGGTAATGGTGGGGTGTGCCGATAGTGGCACTGTTGAGGTGTGCCGTTAGTGGCACTGGTCGGGTGTGCTGTTACTGGTACTGGTGTGGTGTACCGTTACTGGCACTGGTCGGGTGTAACGTTACTAGTACTGGTCGGGTGTGTCGTTAGTGATACTGTTGAGGTGTGCCGTTAGTGGCACTGGTCGGGTGTGCCGTTACCGGTGCTTTTCGTGTGTGCCGTTTTGGTTCTGGTAGGATATGCCGGTACTGGTACTGGTGGGGTGTGCCGTTACTGGTATTTTTCGGGTGTGCCGTTACTATCACTGGTAGGGTTTGCCGATACTGGCACTGGTCGGGTGTGCAATTACTGACACTGGTCGGGTGTGCTGGTACTGGTACTAGTAGGGTGTGCCGTTAATGGTACTGGTTGGGTGAGCCGTTCCTGGCTTTGGTCGGGTGTGCAGTTACTGGTACTGGTGTAGTGTACCGTTACTAGTACTGGTTGTGTGTGCCGTTACTGGTAATGATCGGGTGTGCCGTTACCGATACTGGTCGGATGTGCCGCTACTAGTATTGGTCGCGTGTGTCGTTACTTGTACAGGTGGCGTGTGCAGTTACTGGCATTGATGAGGTGTGCCAGTACTGGTACTGGACGGGTGTGCCGTTACTGCCACTGGTGAGTTGTGTCGTTACTGGCACTGGTCAGGTGTGCCGTTACTGGTGCTGGTGGGGTGTGCCGTTACTGGCACTGGTGGGGTTTGCCGTTACTAGTATTGGTCGGGTGTGCTGTTACTGGTAATGGTGGGGTGTGCCTTTACTGGTACTGGTCGGGTGTGCCGTTACCGGTGCTTTTCGGATGTGCCGTTTTGGCTCTGACGGGATATGCCGGTAATGGTACAGGTGGGATGTGCAGATACTGGTATTTTTCGGGTGTGCCGTTACTATCACTGGTGGGGTTTGCCGATACTGGTACTGGTCGGGTGTGCAATTACTGACACTGGTGGGGTGTGTCGTTACTGGCACTGGTGGGGTGTGCCGTTACTAGTATTGGTCGGGTGTGCTGTTACTGGTAATGGTGGGGTGTGCCGTTACTGGCACTGGTCGGGTGTGCCGTTGCCGGTGCTTTTTGTGTGTGCCGTTTTGGTTCTGGTGGGATATGCCGGTACTGGTACTGGTGGGGTGTGCCGTTACTGGTATTTTTCGGGTGTGCCGTCACTATCACAAGTGGGGTTTCCCGATACTGGCACTGGTAGGGTGTGCAATTACTGACACTGGTCGGGTGTGCTGGTACTGATACTGGTACTGGTGGGTTGTCCCGTTACTGACAGTGGTGGGTGAGCCGTTACTGGCTCTGGTCGGGTGTGAAGTTACTGGTACTGGTGGGGTGTGCAGTTACTGGCACTGATGAGGTGTGTCGGTACTGGTACTGGTCGGATGTGCCGTTACTGGCATTGGTGGGGTGTGTCTTTACTGGCACTGGTTGGGTGTGCCGCTACTGGCACCGGTCGAATGTGCCGTTACTGGTGCTGTTTGTGTGTGCGGTTACTAGCTCTGGTGAGATGTGCCATTACTGGTATTGGTGGGGTGTGCCGTTACTGGTATTGCTTATGTGTGCCGTTACCATCACTGGTGGGGTTCGCCGATTCTACCGCTGGTTGAGTGTCCCGTTACTGGCACTGGTCGGGTGTGCTGTTACTGGTACTGGTGAAGTGTGCCGTTACTGGTACTGGTGGGGTGTGCCGTTACTGACACTGGCCGGGATACCATTACTGGTACGGGTAGAGTGTGCCGTTACTGGTAGTGGTTGAGTGTACTCTTACTAGTAGTGGTCGGGTTTGCCGTTACTGATACTGGTTGGGGTGTGCCGTTAGTGGTATTGCTGGGGTGTGCCATTACTATCACTTATGGGGTTTGCCGATTCTGGCACTGGTCGGGTGTCCCATTACTGGCACTAGTCGAGTGTGCTGGTACTGGTACTGGTGGAGTGTGCCATTACTGGTAGAGGTTGGGTGTGCTCTTACTGGTACTGATCGGGTTTGCCGTTACTTATACTGGTGGGGTGTGCCATTACTGGTACTGATTGGGTGTGCAGTTACTGGTAATGGAGGGGTGTGCAGTTACTTTCACTGGTCGGGTGTGCCGTTACTGGCAGTTTTCGGGTGTACCATTACTGGTACTCATGGGGTGTGCCGTTACTCTCACAGGTCGGGTGTGCCGTTCCTGTTACTGGTCGATTGTGCCGTCACTGGTACTGGTGGGGTGTGCCGTTACTGGTACTGGCCGAGTGTGCAGTTACTGTACTGCACGGGTGTGCCGTTATTGGTACTGATGGGGTGTGCAGTTACTGGCACTGGTGTGTGTGTGCCGGTAGTGGTATTGGTGGGGTTTGCCGTTACTGGTATACTTGTGAGGTGTGCCGTCACTGGCACTGATGGGGTGTGCCGGTACTTGTAATGGTCGGTTTGCCGTTACTGGTATTGGTGGGGTGTGCCGTTACTGGCACTGATGGGGTTTGCCGATACTGGCACTGGTCGAGTGGGCCGTTAATGGCATTGGTTGGGTGTGCCGTTACTTGCAGTGGTCGGGTTTGTCGTTACTGGTATTGGTGGGGTGTGCCGTTACTGGCACTGTTGGGATGTGCCGTTACTAGCATTGGTCGGGTGTGCCGTTACTGGTATGTGTGTGGTGTGTCGTTACTGGCACTGGATGGGTGTGCCGTTACCGGTACTGGACGGGTGTGCTGTTACTGATACGGTTGGGATATGCCGTTTCTGTTACTGGTGGGGTGTGCCGTTTCTGGTACTGGTCGGGTGTGTCCTTACTGGTACTAGTCGGGTGTGCCGTTACTGGTTCTGGTCGGTTGTGTTGTTCCTTGCACTGGTCAGGTGTGCCTTTACTGGTACTGGTGGGGTGTGCCGTTACTGACACAGGTTGGGAGTGCCGTTTCGGCACTGGTCGGCTCTATCGTCACTAGTACTGGTCGGGTGTGCCGTTACTGTCACTTGTTGGGTGTACCGTTACTGGCACTGGTCGGATGTGCAGTTACTTATACTGGTGGGGTGTGCCGTTACTGGCACTGGTCGGGTGTGCCGTTACTGGTACTGGCGGGGTTTTTCGTTACTAGCACTGGGCGGGTGTGCCTTTACTGGTAATGGTGGGCTGAGCCATTACTGGCACTAGTCGGGTGTGCCGTTACTTGCACTGTTGGGCTGTGCTGTTACTGGCACTTGTTGGGTGTGCCGTCACTTGCACTGGTGGGGTGTGCTGTTACTGGCATTGCTCGGGTGTGCCGTTAATCGTACTGGTGGGGTCTGCCGTTACATGTATTTGTCGGGTGTGACGTTACTGGTACTGGTCGGGTGTCCTGTTAGTGGTAGTGGTGGGGCATGCGGTAAGTGGCACTAGTCGGGTGTGCCGTTACTGGCACTGATGGGGTGTGTCATTACTGGCACTGGTCCAGTGTGTCATTACTGGTACTGGTGGGGTGTGCCGTTACTGGCACTTGTCGGTTGTGATGTTACTGGTACTGGTCTGTTATGCTGTTAGTGGCTCTCGTCGGGTGTGCCTTTACTGGTACTGGTCTAGTGTGCCGTTACTGGTACTTTTGGGGTGTGCCATTACTGGTACTGGTGGGGAGTACCGTTACTGGTACTGGTGGAGTGTGCCGTTACTGGTACTGGTCTAGTGTGCCGTTACTGGTACTGGTCGGGTGTGCCGTTACTGGTACTGGTGGTGTGTGACGTTACTGATACTGGTCCGGTGTGCCGTTATTGTTAGTGGTAGGGTGTGCTGTTACTGGTACTGGTCGGATGTCCGTTATTTGTACTGGTGGGGTTTGCCGTTTCTGGCAGTGTTCGTGTGTGCTGTTACTGGTACTTGTGGGGTGTGCCATTACTGGCACTGGTCGGGTGAGCCGTTTCTGGTACTAGTCGGTTGTGCCGTTACTGGATCTGGTGGGGTGTGCCGTTACTGGCACTAGTCGAGTGTCCCGTTACTGGTACTGGTCGGGTGTGCCATTACTGGTACTGGATAGGTGTGACGTTACTGGCACTGTTGAGGTATGCCGGTACTGGTACTGGCAGGGTGTGCTATTACTGGTATACTGGTGTGTTTTGCCGTCACTGGCACTGGTGGGGTGTACCGTTTCTGTCACCTGTCTGGTGTTCCGTTACTGGTACTGGTGGGGTTTGCTGTTATAGGCACTGATGTTGTGTGCCGTTACTGGTTCTGGTGGGGTGTGCCGTTAGTGACACTGATGGGGTGTGCCGGTACTGGTACTGGTCGGGTGTGACATTACTGGAACTAGTGGGTGTATCGCTACTGGCACTGGTTGGGTGTGCCGTCACTAGTACTGGTGGGGTGTGCCGTTACTGTCACTGGTGGGGTGTGCCGTTACTGGCACTGGTCGGGTGTGCCGTTACTGGCACTGGTGGGATGTGCCGTCACCGGTGCTGGTCGGGTGTCCCGTTACTAGCTCTGGTGGGATATGCCGGTACTGGTACTGGTGGAGTGTGCCGTTACCGGTATTTCTGGGGTGTACCGTTGCTAACACTGGTGGGGTGTGCCGTTGCTAACACTGGTGGGGTGTGCCGTTACTGGCACTGGTCGGTGTGATGGTACTGGTACTGGTGGGTTGTGCAGTTACTGGTACTGGTGGGTTGTGCAGTTACTGGTACTGGTTGGGCACGCCGTTACTGACACGAGTCGGGTGTGCAGTTACTGGTACTGGTTGGGTACGCCGTTACTGGCACTAATCGGGTGTAGAGTTACTGGTTCTGGTGGAGTGTGCCGTTACTGGTACTGGTTGGGTGTGCTGTTACTGGTACTGGTCGGGTTTCCCGTTACTGGTACTGGTGGAATGTGCCGTTACTGGTTCTGTCGGGTGTGATGTTACTGGTACTGGTTGAGTGTGCTCTTACTGGAACTGGTCGGGTTTCTCGTTACAGGTACTGGTGGGGTGTGCCGTTACTGGTACAGGTCGGGTGTGACGTTATTGGTACTGGTGGGGTGTGCCATTACTAGTACTGGTCGGGTGTGCCATTACTGGTACTGTTAGGGCATGCCGTTACTGGTACTGGTCGGGTGTCCGTTATTTGTACTGGTGGGGTGTGCCTTTACTGGCACTGGTCGGGTGTGCCGTTACTGGTACTACTGAGGTGTGCCGTTACTAGCACTGGTGGGTTGTATCGTTACTGGCACTGGTCGGGTATGTCGTTACTGGTACTGGTGGGGTGTGCAGTTACTGGCACTGGTGGGGTGTGCTGTTACTGGCACTGATCGGGTGTGCCGTTACCGGTGCTGGCCGAATGTGCCGTAACTTGCTCTGGTGGGATATGCCGGTACTGGTAATGGTGGGTTGTGCCGTTACTAGTATTACTGGGATATGCCGTTACTATAACTGGTGGAGTTTTCCGATACTGGCACTGGTCGGGTGTGCCGTTATTGGCACTGGTCGGGTGTGCCGTTACTGGCATAGGTCGGGTGTGCTGGTACTGGTACTGGTGGGGTGTGCCGTTACTAGTACTGGTGGAATGCGCCGTTACTGGCACTAGTCGAGTGTGCCGTTACTGGTACTGGTGGAGTGTGCCGTTACTGGTACTGGTTGGGTGTGCCGTTACTGGTATTGGTCGAGTGTGCCGTTACTGGTACTAGTTGGATGTACTGTTACTGGTACTGGCCGGGTGTGACTTTACTGGTACTGGTAGGGTGTGCCTTTACTGATACATATGGGGTGTGCCGTTACTGGCACTTGCCGAGTGTGCCGTTACCGTTGATGGTCGGGTGTGCCGTTACTGGCTATGGTAGGATGTGTCGATACGGTTACTGGCAGGGTGTGCCGTTACTGGTATTGCTGGGATATGCCGTTACTATCACTGGTGAGGTTTTTCGATACTGGCAGTGGTCGGGAGTGCCGTTACTGGCACTGGTCGGGTGTGCTGGTACTGGTACTGGTGGGGCGTGCCGTTACTGGTACTGGTGGGATGCGCCTTTACTGGCCCTGGTCGGGTGTGCCTTTACTGGTACTGGTGGAGTGTGCCATTACTGGTACTGGTTGGGTGTCCCATTACTGGTACTGGTCGGGTGTGCCGTTACTGGTACTGGTGGGGTGTGCTGTTACTGGTACTGGTCGGGTATGATTTTACTGGTACTAATTGAGTGTGCCGTTACTGGTACAGGTGGGATGTGCCGTTCCTGGCGCTGGTCGAGTGTGCCGTTACTGGTACTGGTGTGGTGTGCCTATATTGGCACTGGTCGGGTGTGCTGTTACTGGTACTGGTGGGGTTTGGCGTTAATGGTACTGGTCGGGTGTGCCGTTAATGATACTGGTCGGGTGTGCCGTTACTGGCACTGGTCGGATGTGCCGTTACTGGTACCGGTGGGATGTGCCTGTACTAGTACTGACGGGGTGTGCCGTTACTGGTATTTCCAAGGTGTGCCGTTACTGGCACTGGTGGGGTTTGCCGATACTGGCAATGGTCGTGTGTGCTGTTACTGGCAATGGTCGGACGTGCTGGTACTGGTGGGCTTTTCCGTTACTGGTCCTTGTGGTGTGTGCCGTTACTGGCACTGGTGTGGTTTGCCGTTACTAGCACTGGTCGAGTGTGCCGTTTCTGGTACTGGTAGGGTGTGCAGTTACTGGCTCTGATGGGGATGTGCCGGTACTAGTACTGGTCGGGTGTGCCGCTACTGGCACTGTTCGGGTGTGCTGGTACTGGTACTGGTGGGGTGTGACGTTATTGGCACTGGTCGGTTGTGCCGTTACTGATACTGGTGGAGTACGCCGTTACTGGTATTGGTCGGGTGTGCCGTCACTGGTTTTGTTGGGGTGTGCCGTTACTGGTACTGGTGGGGTTTGACGTTACTGTTACTGGCTGGGTGTGCCGTTACTGGTACTGGTGGGGTGTGCCGTTACTGGTATTGCTGGCATGTGCCGTTACTGGCACTAGTGGGGTTTCCCGATACTGGCACTGTTTAGGTGTGCCGTTACTGGGACTGTTCGGGTGTGGTGGTACTGGTACTGGTGATGTGTGCCGTTACTGGCACTGATCGGTTGTGCCGTAACTGATACTGGTGGAGTGTGCCGTTACTGGTACTGATTGGGTGTGCCGTTACTAGTATTGGTCAGGTGTGCCGTTACTGGTTTATTGGAGTGTGCTGTTACTGATACTGACGGGGTTTGACGTTACTGTTATTGGCTGATTGTGCCGTTACTGGTACTGGTGGGGTGTGCCTTTACTGGCACTCTTCGGGTATGCCGTTACTGGCACTGGTCGGGTGTGCCGTTACTGGTCCTGGTGGTGTGTGCTGTTACTGATACTGGTCAGGTGTGCTGTTACTGGCACTTTTCGGGTGTGCCGTTCTGGTACTGATGGGGTGTTTCGTTACGGACGGGGCGGGCCGTTACTGGCACTGGTCCGTTGTGCCGTTACTGGTACTGGTGGATTGTGCCGTTACTGGTACCCATTGGGTGTACAGTTACTGATACTGGTCGGGTGTGCTGGTACTGGTACTGGTGGGGTGTGCCGTTACTGGTACTGATGGGGTGTGCCGTTTCTGGCACTGGTCGGTTGTGCGGTTACTGGCACTGGTGGAATGCGCCGGTACTGGTACTGGTTGGATGTGCCGTTACTGGTATTGCTGAGGTGTGCCGTTACTGGCACTGATGGGATTTGCCGATACTGGCACTGGTCGGGTGTGCCGTTACTGGTACTGGTCGGGTGTGCTGGTACTGATACTGCTAGGATGTGCCGTTACTGGTACTGATGGGGTGTGCCGTTACTGGCACTGGTGGATTTCCCGTTACTGGTACTAGTGGCGTGTGCCTTTACTGGTACTGGTCGGATGTGCCGTTACTGGTACTGGTTGGATGTGCCGTTGCTGGTACTGGTGGGGTGTGCTGTTACTAGCACTGGTAGGGTCTGCTGTTACTGGTGCTAGTGGGGTGTGCCGTTACTGGCACTGGTCGGGTGTGACGTTACTGATACTGGTCAGGTGTGCCGTTAGTGATAATTGTGGGGTGTGCTGTTAGTGGTACTGGTCGGGTGTGCCTTTACTGGTACTGGTGGGGTGTGCCATTACTGGTATTGCTGAGGTGCGCCGTTAACTGATACTGGTCGGGTGTGCCATTATAGGTACTGGGGGGTGTGCCGTTATTGGTACTGGGCAGGTATGCCGTTACTGGTACTGGTGGGGTGTGCAGTTACTGATACTGGTCGGGTGTCCGTTATTTGTACTGGTGGGGATGTTCCGTTACTGCCACTGGTCGGATGTGCCGTTACTGGCAGTTTTCGGGTGTGCCGTTACTGGTAGTTGTTGGGTGTTCCGTCACTGGCACTGGTCGGGTGTGCCGTTTCTGTTATTGGTCGGTTGTGCCGTTACTGGTACTGGTGGGGTGTGCCGTTACTGGTACTGATCCGGTTTGCCTTTACTGGCATTGGTCGGGTGTGTCGTTACTAGTGCTGGTGGGGTGTGCCGTTACTGGCACTGATGGGTTATGCCGGTACTGGTACTGGTGGCGTGTGCCGTTGCTGGTATATTGGTGGGGTGTGCCTTCACTGGCACTGATGGGGTGTGCCGTTTCTGGCACTGGTCGGGTGTGCCATTACTAGTACTGTTGGGGTGTACTGTTACTGGCACTAATGGGATGTGTTGGTACTGGTACTGGTCGGGTGTGCCGTTACTGGCACTACTTGGGTGTGCCGTTACTGGCAGTGGTCGGGTTTGCCGTTATTGGTACTGGTGGGGTGTGCCGTTACTAGCACTGGTTGGGTTTGCCGTTACTGGTACTGGGAGGTTTGTGCCGCTACTGGCACTGGTCGAGTGTGCCGTTACCGGTACTGGTTGGGTGTACCGTTACTGGCACCGATGGAATGTGCCGTTACTGTTCTTTCTGGGGTTTGCCGTTACTGGTATTGCTGGGGTGTCCCGTTACTGGCATTGGTCCGTTGTGCCGTTACTGGTACTGGTGGATTGTGCCGTTACTGGTACTCATTGGGTGTGCCGTTACTGGTACTGGTCGGGTGTGCTGGTACTGGTACTGGTGGGGTGTGCCATTTCTGGTACTGATGGGGTATGCCGTTTCTGGCACTGGTCGGTTGTGCGGTTACTGGCACTAGTGGGACGCGCCGGTACTGGTAGTGGTTGGTTGTGGCGTTACTGATATTGCTGGGGTGTGCCGTTACTGGCACTGATGGGGTTTGCCGATACTGGCACTGGTCGGGTGTGCCGTTACTGGCACTGGTCGGGTGTGCTGGTACTGGTACTGCTACGGTGTGCCGTTACTGGTACTGATGGAGTATGCCGTTACTGGCACTGGTGGATTTCCCGTTACTGGTACTGGTGGCGTGTGCCTTTACTGGTACTGGTCGGATGTGCCATTACTGGTACTGGTCGGGTGTGCCGTTACTGGTACTGTTGGGGTGTGCCGTTACTAGCACTGGTTGGGTCTGCTGTTACTGGTGCTGGTGGGGTGTGCCGTTAGTAGCAATGGTCGGGTATGCCGTTACTGGCACTGGTCAGGTATGCCGTTACTGGTACTGCTGGAGTGTGCCGTTACTGACACTGGTCGGTTGTGCTGTTTTGGTACTGGTCTGGTCTGTCGTTAATGTGTCTTGTGGGGTGTTCCTTTACTGGCATTGGTCGGGTGTGACGTTACTGATATTGGTCAGGTGTGCCGTTAGTGATAATTGTGGGGTGTGCTGTTAGTGGCACTGGTCGGGTGTGCCTTTACTGGTACTGGTGGGATGTGCCATTACTGGTGTTGCTGGGGTGTGCCGTTACTGATACTGGTCGGGTGTGCCATTACTGGTACTGGTGGGGTGTGCCGTTACTGGTACTGGGCAGGTATGCCGTTACTGGTACTGGTGGGGTGTGCAGTTACTGATACTGGTCGGGTATCCGTTATTTGTACTAGTGGGGATGTTCCTTTACTACCACTGGTCGGATGAGCCGTTACTGGCAGTTTTCGGGTGTGCCGTTACTGGTAGTTGTCGGGTGTGCCGTTACTGGCACTGGTCGGGTGTGCTGTTTCTGTTATTAGTCGGTTGTGCCGTTACTGGTACTGGTGGGGTGTGTCGTTACTGGTACTGGGCAGGTATGCCGTTACTGGTACTGGTGGGGTGTGCAGTTACTGATACTGGTCGGTGTCCGTTAATTTTACTGGTGGGGATGTTCCGTTACTACCACTGGTCGGATGTGCCGTTACTGGCAGTTTTCGGGTGTGCCGTTACTGGTAGTTGTCGGATGTGCCGTTACTGGCACTGGTCGGGTGTACCGTTTCTGTTATTGGTCGGTTGTGCCGTTACTGGTACTGGTTGGGTGTGCCGTTACTGGTACTGGTCGGGTTTGTCGTAACTGGTATTGGTCGGATGTGCCGTTACTAGTGCTGGTGGGGTGTGCCGTTACTGGCACTGATTGGTTATGCCGGTACTGGTACTGGTCGGGTGTGCCGTTGCTGGTATACCGGTGGGGTGTGCCTTCACTGGCACTGATGGGGTGTGACGTTACTGGCACTGGTCGGGTGCGCCATTACTAGTACTGGTGAGGTGAGCTGTGACTGGCACTAGTGGGGTGTGTTGGTACTGGTACTGGTCGGGTGTGCCGTTACTGGCCCTGGTTGGGTGTGCCGTTACTGGTAGTAGTCGGGTTTGCCGTTACTGGTACTGGTGGGGTGTGCCGTTACTGGCACTGTTGGGGTTTGCCGTTACTAGCACTAGTTGGGTTTGCCGTTACTGGTGCTAGGAGATTTGTGCTGTTACAGGCACTAGGAGATTTGTGCTGTTACTGGCACTGGTCGGGTGTGCCGTTACCGGTACTGGTCGGGTGTGCCGTTACTGGCATCAG
>JAUUDZ010021905.1:0-22136 GCA_032361705.1 Panulirus versicolor | reverse complement strand
AACTAAGCATATAGAGTACGAATCCTAAGACTTCACAAAAGTGAATGAGGGATAACCGAGTTCATTACTGATTGCTTTTCCAAATTTTGAGAAACGATGAAGGAAAAGTGACCAAATTCAGCTTCCATCTAATGTGATTTTACCACCACCGAACCACCTTCTACGAAAGACAGTTTCGATTATTGGCTGTGTTTTTTCTTTCATACTGTAAGTAATATAATGCAAAGTTCACTGTAGATTCTCCGGTTGTAACTCACTACGGCTACCACATTATGTTTACTAATATCTGTTGAATTATGTCTTCCTTAACTTTAAAAATTAACGAAAATGTTGGTATTACAAGGCTTTTTGCCACAGTATTTATAAAAAGGACACCCAAAGAAAATTAATCAAGTAGCTCAACCCAACGAATACAGGGTCCTTGGTAGTCAAACATTTAATCTAAAACGTTCAATTTTTCATCGTCAACTTTAGGAGTACAAGAAAATGTACCTGTTTAGTTGAGAATACGAAATTTATGCGGATATTTCATTTCTCCTCTCTCTCTAAGATATTTTTTATGAAATATTTTTTAACAATTTATCAATTTTATATTGTTTTTCTCATAGAATCATTTATTACTGACACAAAAAATGCCCTTAATCATTTTCCTGATGATCAGCGGGGTCTCCATTCCTCGGCGTGAGGTGTTTGTTTACCAAACACTTGCTCCTCACCTTTTAAGGGAAGGCAGGGAAGGAAGCTGTCTCATGTGTAGGTGTGGGAGGAGGACGAAACCGTATTCTCGTGTCAAATAAAGAACGGGAAGCACATGCCACACTTGTATAGTACTGGTTAAGAAAGAAGAAACTGTTCCCACGTCCTATACCCATCTTCCACGATGTCGAATAGTAACAAGAGAATACTCTACGTCGGTAGGCACACTTGATACACATTTTGTAATCTTTCATTTTGAATTGTCTCCTGTAAACCAAACTATAACGAAATATTTTTTGTGCCTGATCAAGAGAGATTGGGTAAATAATTAGGGGAGCTTGACCTTTGATCTATGCAGTGCAGTAAATTTTTAAACAAGGCCTTGTTTGTGTGCAGCAAAAAACTTCGAGTTTTCACTTATTTTACTATGTAGAGGTAGTGTAATTTTTAAAGATTGGAAAAAAAATGATGGAGCATTTCATTTTATCCTGTTAGTAGATAAGGCGGTTTGTAATAATGATAAAGATTAGTGAAAATGTGGGGGGTTTCTTAAGGCAGATGTACTTGAAATTTCAGAAGTCAGTAGCACTAATGAAAACCTCAACAAACCCCTCTAGGAGCTGATATATACCTTGTGGTTGATGTAATTTGAAAATCAGTGACTCATGGTCACTATTTGCAAGTAGTTGTTAGGCATTGGTTATGTTCCTGTAGACACATTGCCCAAAAATGGCATGCAGCGGTCATCACAACATGGTAAAATTGTAGGAAATGGACGTGCAGAAAAAAGATACAGAAAATAACTAGTTTGTTACCGGTGGATTTAGTTAAATGTGTAGAGGGCATTTAAAGTGTGGCATTTTAGGTTTAGCACCTTGAACACCATCAATTTAAGTTTTGTAAAGTGGGCAGAGCTTCGAAGTAGAGGAATAGTGTGGGGTAAAAACACACTCAAAATGAATAATTAAGAGTGTAAATAGTGCGTTCATAGTGCTATCATTCAAATCTAGCCAGTAGCAGTCAATCAGGAGGGATACCTAGGACTTCACGTCATTATTTTGTAATGTATGTGTGAAGACATTAGAAAAGTGATTAACAAATAATTTTCACTTAGTGCATGGTCATTCTATAGTAGAAGCCTTGATGCTACAAGAAAACTTGCCCGTAGTTTAGAAATGCTTATTTAACTTTACCATTTATGCATTTCACTGAATGATGCCATGTGTCATAATGTTTGAATCTAAGATTTACAAATTTGTTGGGTGAATTCAGATGTCTACATAAATTTAATGCTAAAATTAGTACATGTAATATCTGTCCCAAACTGGGAGATTCCTTTATCTTGGTAGAATCTGAACTTGCGGTTTATCTTCCATACTAAAGGAACCATTGCACTTTAACTAGTAACAGAGCTCACATGACATCTGAGACATTAAAATTGGCAAATAATCCTTTTTTCATATATACTTATTGGTATTTCACATCAGTTATTTATTATTTAGCCCCACATTTTTCCTCTCTCCCATAGCACTACCACTGATAATGTATTGAATATTGAAAGATCAGTTTTAAGTGTGAAATTGTAAAATCACACACTCTGAAATACTTTTGACAGCGGCAACAATGAATCAATAAGAGAGTAACAGATCATAAGCCAAGAAAATACGTGTCTGTCCTATAAAATATTACTAGTCACATTAATTTACTTTTCAATAACAAGAAAATTAAGATAAAGCTTAGCTGCTAGGGGAGGTTGTATGAGGTGTTCATAGGTTTTTTTGACTTTAGACAAATGTTTTTCCTTTGTATTAACAGCACATTTTCCCAGAATTTCACAACCCTTACCAATATCAACTCATACAGTATCACAGATTAAATTTAAAGCTCAAAATCAAACTTACCTAATTCATCTTATTCCCTAAGCTCAACATTACCTTTGCGAGGTAGCACCGGGAACAGATGAAGAAAAGGCACAACCGCTCACACCCATTCTCTAGCTGTCATGTGTAATGCATTGAAATCACAGCTTCCTATCCACAACCAGGCCCCACAAACTTTTCCATTGTTTACCCCAGATGCTTCACATGCCCTGGTTCAGTTCATTGATAGCACGTTGACCCCAGTATACCACATCTAAAACTTTTTAAATGGATTTCATTGATCTTGGTACAAGGATATCACCTTACCTTGATTTTTTTCAGAGTTGATGAAGGGCATGATCTACCAGCATGTTTCATGATGTGTCTACTGTTAGCATCGTGTCTATCTAACTATATCTATGATGTCTGTTCCCTTTGGGAATTCCCTCAAGGGGATGGCCATAGCAAAAGTTTCCATAACTGCTAAACACCAGTGCGGCTTTTTAGCCTTTAGTGCCTCACCCTTAACAGGCCATTTGCAGAGGTCAACTCCAGCTCACTGCTTTCAGAGGCTCCTTCCTAACGTTTCTACCAACTACTTCTACCTAATGTGTCTACTTAATAATTCTGCCTAATGTTAGAACCTACTACTTTTACCTAATGCTCTTGTCTAATGTTCCTACCGACTATCTTTCTATGTATCTATATTGCTGACGTCTTTTTCCACCCGGAACTCCCTGAAGGAGGTGGCCACTACAAGTCTCCATAACTGGTGAACTCTAGTACCAGTTCATAGCCTTTAGTGCCCTTACCTGTAACAGGCTGCTGGCAGAAGGCAACTCTAGTGCAGTTTTTTTTCCTACTGACTTCTCCCTAATGTTTCTACCTACTGCTTCTAATGGCATGCATTTAGTGATTTGTTTCTCTAGAGGATATTGGTTATAGGGCTTACCAGTCAACACTATCTTGGACGAAGGCCACCATGCAATATAGCATTAGCGTAGCACAGGCTAAGGTGTGATTTGAATGAAACTATCTTAGAAAGAAAAAGTTGAAAAGTAGAAGAGTACTGGAGGGAGAAAAGTGGAAGAATGTGTGGAATGGTGTATGCAAGGGAGGCATGTAAGGACAGGGATAAGTGGAGACTTTTGCCATAGCCATAACCTTGTTGGGAGTTCGTGGAGGGAGTGAGTGTCAGAGGTATAGATAGATAGATAGTAGAAATGTAATGAAAAATTAATTTCTTGTCAGTAGCTTGTACATTTATTGACACATGTAATCTATGTTTCTTTCAAAACCTCTTATTAATGTGGCTCAAACCTAAAGGTTGCATAATAAATTTTAAGTTTTATAACTATTAGTCTTGAAAGGATGTGGATTAATGTGAAAAAAGTATCATATACTTTGCATCTTCTTACCTATCCATGGCAAACACACAAGTTAGGGAGAGAATAATAAGGCTGGGTAATTGATAGAGTGTATACTTTTTTCTTGTGAAATAAATAGTCATATTACCATGGAGTTGAAGGATATTTATTACTGTCATCAATATGGATAAATTATGTTGCTCTATCCTGATGCTCCCTGTGTTAAGTTTTGGTGTTCATTCAAGGATCTTTTACTTTACAGGTGGATTAGCGGATGAAGTGACAGAGGATGTACTGAGAAATGCCTTCATCCCATTTGGTGATCTTGTGGATATACAGATCCCACTTGACTATGAAACTGAGAAACATAGAGGTTTCGCTTTTATTGAGTTTGAGTTACCTGAAGATGCCGTTGCTGCAATTGATAATATGGTCAGTTGGTATCTAGATTTGACATTTTTTTTGTAAAGGTGTTTTGCTCTTAGTAGTGATTACTTGAAGGACATATGATGTAGTCATATCCAGTTAATGCAGGTAGATCCTGACCCATAAAGCCCAACTAATCCAGAAAACTAGTCACCAATTCATGGCTATTGTCTTCCATTAGATCAGCTAATTATGGCCCTTAAGATGAATGAAACAATTGATAGGTTGTTATCCCCCTTCCCATCTTTAAGGTCACTAAACTTTGGCCTGTTTATGTATGCACCACATTAGAGTAGTGGAAACCTCTTGTGTTATACTATCAATTTGTTATGCTATATTTCAATGAAATACAAAGCTAAAATTAGTGCATATTCTTTTCGTGTTACCACACTGGGCTCCATAATATTTACATTCTAGAGGAAAGATTATGAAGTCTATACATGGTCATTTACTGTGCAGATGGGAAGGTTCTGGACTGCATTTTTGGAGATTCAGGGTAGCTTCAAGAAAAGCACTCAAAGGTTTATTAAACCTTATCATTTATCATGTGCAGCAGTTAGGAGGTTAATTCAAATTCAGCTGATATGCCAGTATTAACAAAGTCATTTAAATCCCATCACAACAGAGTACTGCTGTTTAGCACTAATCAGTACAGACCAACCACAGTGGTTGGTCCGTACTGATTGGTGCTAGACTGTGGTTGTGAGTACACTAATTGCTGTGGTGTGCAGTGGATGCGATTTGAAATACTTTATACACTTTTTTTTATGATCAAGGGTTGCCAACTGAAATTGAAAAACATATATAGTTTTGAACATTTTGTTTTCATGAATTACGAATAACAGAGTTTTTAATTTATTGCAATCTGGTATATATTTTTTGACTTATGAAGTGATTGACTTATGAACATGGTTCAGGAACCTGGCCCATTTATAACCTAGGAATCTCCTATACATTATGCACTTTTTTTTATATCATTATTATACTTAATGGCCGTGTCAGCGAGGTAGTGCAAGGGAACAGACGAGGGATGGCCCAGCCTACCTACATACACATGTATATACATAAACGCCCATACACGTATACATAAACTCCCATACACGCACGTATACATACATATACATTTCAACGTATATGCACATAAACATACACAGACATATACATATATACACATGTACGTATTCATACTTGCTGCCTTCATTCAATCCCATCGCCACTCCACCACACATGAAATTGCACACACACACACACGCCGCCGCACGCATTGGCAAGGTAGCCCAGGAATGAAAAAAAGGCCACATTCGTTTACACTCAGTCTCTGACAGTTAATTGTCATACCCCTCAAAAAAAGGTTCATTTGGAAGTTAATCTGGTGCATAACTTGAAGCATGTCCTACACTTGGGTATGGAATTCAATACAGAGTTTTTAGATATTTTCCAAAAAGTGTTTCCACCAAACCCAGTAAATATGCTACGCTAAAGACAACATAAGTGTACCATGGCACACCATTATACTGTATTTGCATTCTCTGATTAGTTAGATCCTTATCTTTTGCTGTTGTTGAATTGTTTATTTGCTTTGCAGAATGAGAGTGAACTATTTGGTCGTACAATACGTGTAAATCTAGCAAAACCACAGAAGGCTAAGGAGGGCTCCTCACGTGCCGTTTGGGCAGATGATGAATGGTTGAAAAAGTATGCTGGTGCAACAATAGACAGTGATGGTGAAGAGGGGCAAAAAGGAACAGATGCTGTTAAGCGGACGGCAGAGGACACAGTAATTATCAGTATACTTGTATTTTCTTTCTGATCTCAATTCAATCCACTCTTTTTGATTATTTGGATTTCTAAATTGTTGTGCTTCTCTTAATGCTAATGGTATGTATGATCAAGTCTCAGTAAAACTTTTGTTTATATTATATAAATGCATTTTGCAACCATGATGAAAAGTTCAAAGAATATCTTAAGTAGGAGGATTTAAAGAACTTTACTGGACCATAGAAATTTATTAAATTTGAAATTTTATTATGAAGGGGCCATTAAATTTCATTCAGTATTCACAGTCATAGTTCCTGGGCTTTCTAATGTGATGTTCTTTGGACAATTTGATAGCTTTATTACTTACGTCAGGGGTTCTAACTTTGTAAGGTATAAATTTTATCTGGAAAGGCACCAGTCTTCATTTTGGGAGATTAATTTGTATTGTGAAAAATTCACTTATGAATATTTTCCCTATATTGCAAACATATTTCATGTTTACCTATTTTTAGATAACATTTGGAAAGAGCCACTTTTTGAAAGGACTTAAATCTCTCTTCTAGCTTTTATCCTGAATTTGTTCTTGGGAGTTGATATATATGAATGAAGTGAAATTTGTATAATTTTGGTGGAGAAATATTAATTATGTTGTTAACAGCAGGAAGAAGAACCCAAGGCAAAGAAAAAGAAGACAAATCCCCAGGTGTACTTTGATATAAAAGCTGGTAAGAGTCTGGTTGGAAGAATAGTCATGCAGTTGAGAGCAGATGTAGTTCCAAAGACTGTAGAGGTGAGTTGAGAACTTAAATTTCTCTTAGGATGCCTGCATGCTCTTGCCACAATTTCCTTAATTCCTCATTTGTTTGTATGTAGTGTATGTGCCCTCTTGCTACTACAGTAAGAGATAGCTCATACAGTATCCCCAGCAACACCATAGTCTTTGACACACCTTGCACACACCTCCATTTTGATAACCTTCTCTTATTTCTTGCAGTTTACTTAAGTTTTTATATCCATACCAGTTCTCAGTTACTTACTGTTTGATGTGACGAGTCCCCAGATATTAATGCAATGCAGAAGGGGTCTGTAACAAGTGCAGTGTGTGATTTTACTTGATACAGGCTCAAACCTGTATAATCTATACAACTCCTTACATATTGTAGAGAGAGAAAGAACAAAAAATGAGACTGAAAAACCCTTTCTCTTTGAGGCAGTGTCCCATAAGCATGACATACATTTGTTGGAAATATATATATAGGGTCACGACTTTCCAACACAGATTTCTGGTGAGGAAACAGGCTTTCACTCACCCTGTGTGAATGAATTAAATGTGATCACTACTTCTTGCTTTAGTGGTCAGTTAGAGTCTCAGTGGAATCACTCTCCTGGAAGAGGAATCCCCAGGTCCTTACATGGTAGATTCACATTTAAAAAAAAAATGCCATCTGACAGAGATGGAAGAAGTGCCAATGGCCCCTTTTCTTGATTTCCTTCAACAAAAGGTTTCTAGGCATAAGTTTAAGTTGAGCCAATAAAATAAGTTTCTTAATCCATGTAGAGATATTCTCACCCAAAGGATTTTCAACATTCCAGGTCACAAAGTAAAAAAAGTCCCCTCAAAATCACTGGTGAAGGCCAAAAGGTCTGTGGGAGATTTAACTGAGCATAAGACACAATGCTTCCATGATGGACTCTTTACAAGAGTGGATGAGAGTTGTACTGTTTCAAAATTACAGCTTTATTCTTTGATAAAAAACTAAGGTTTGGGTTTATCTAAACTCATATCCTTGTGTCAGGACATAGTGTGAATTCATAACTCCAACATGAGCCATAGGCTGTAAGGATGAGTTTTATTAGGAATTTGAGAGGAGCTATGCTACCAGAAAAAGTGTAAGCTTGTAAAAGGTCTAGGACTCTTGAAAGTTCAAATATTAGCCATGATGAAGTTGCAACTGGTCTCAGAAAGAAAGACCAGAGAAGTTATCCCAAATAGGGCATGTCAGATTTATATCAAAACCCAGTAAAAGGGGTTCTTGAAGACCCCTCTTTACAAGAGTGTTATTGGCCTAACTCTTGTTGTATAAAGGCTCAAGAAAATCACTAGACATAAGACTTAAGTCACATCCAAGACATCACAGTCTTCAAGGAAGGACTGAAAGGTTTCCCAGACCGATTGACACTCTCTAAGAAGGTTGAGTGTCCATACAGAGAAGATTTAGGGACATGACGAGGGAATGTAAACAATAGGAGGGGGCCCCAAATTTTCCCCTGAAGGCTAAATGCTTCTGGCAAGGCCCAGGGAGATGCTTTTCATTCCAAAAAAGGAAAACTACCCTTCCTATATGTATGGAACCAATTTAGAGAAAGTTTATTACAGAATGAACATTCTCCTTTACAAGCTTAGCTCTAAATATGCTATAGGAGAGAGAAAAGGCAATAATTTGTTGTTGTATGTACGGCTATTGGTGAGGTGCTTAAGGTTTGGCAAATGCCTGTATAAAGTCATTTTATAAAAGTAAGGGAGATAAAAGTGAATGTTCTTATTAAACAGGAATAAGCTTGTTGTGTTTATCTGTTAAGTTGTTTGGGAAAGTGGTGATGGAGTGGGTGGTGGCATGCACATGGCTCCAGACTGGGGAAGAGCATTGTGGTTTCTCTTGTGGTAGATGATGTGTGGATCAAGTTTTTAGTCTGAAGAATGTGCAGGAAATACTTAAAGAAACAAGGATTTGTATGTGGTACTTATGGATCAAGAGAAAGCATATGATACAATTGATTGAGATTCTTTGTGGCAGGTGTTACAATTATATGGTGTTGGAGGAAAACTGCTAGAGGCAGTGATGAGTTTTACAGAGTGAGGTATATGTGTGAGTAGGAATAGAGGAGGGTGAGTAGTTCCAGGTCTGTGGTACGGATGTGTAATTTGTTTATGGGTAGAGTTGTGAGGGAGGTGAATGCAGTCTTTGTGAATCTGAATGGAGAGAACTTAGAAGTGGACATGGGAGTGAATAGAACCATAGGGTGAGTGAGGGGAAGAAGTTCCTGAAAGTATAGAGGAAGGAGTGGAAGAAAAGTTACTGTCAGAGAGGGCAGAGATGGTTGTGTCTGAAGGTATAGTAGCCACAATGCTGTTGTGTGGATGGGATGTATGGGCTCTAGATGAGAATCTGTGGAAGAGGGTAAATGTGTAAGAAATGAAGTGTTTGAGGGCAGAATGCAGTTTGAGGAGGATTGATCAAGTAAGAATGTTAGGATAAGGGAGAAGTGTAATAATAAGAAGAGTATGGTTTTCAGAGTTGGAGAGGGTATGTAGAAATGGTTTAGATATACAGTATGGAGAGAATGAGCAAGGAGAAATTGCCAAAGTAGGGACATGGAGAAGGGTGGACATGGAGATAGAAGGATGGAGCAAAAAAGGATTAGAGTGCTCAGAACCAGAAAATGCAGGAGTGGGTAAGGCATGCATGGGATATGGTACCTTGGAGCATTGTGGTATTCAGGGGGCAACATGCATGGCGTATCATGTGGTCTTTGGAAACCACCAAAAGGTCTATGGGGCCCTGGTTAAGGATAGGGAGCAGCAGTTTCATTGCATTACACGTAACAGCTAAGGAGTGGATGTAAGCAAATAAGGCTGTGTCTTTGTCTGTTCCTAGTGTTACCTTGCTAACACAGCAAACAAGTATGAAAAAGTAAATTTATTTTTTCCTTTTGAGTGGCGATAATGACTGCATCAGCCTACAGGGGAACTTGGACAAACTCCAAAGTTTGTCAGATATATGGATGATGAGATTCAGTCCAATGAAGGGCAAGGTAGTGAGGAGGTGACAAAGCGAAAGAAGGCCTGGGTGCGATTATTTCATAGTGGGAAATATATTACAGGAATCTGCATGTGAAAGAGATCAAGGAGTTGATAACTGAGCTACATGATAGGATAATTGTGAAAGAGGCAGACTCTCAGCTGGCAATTATAAGAATTGCTTTCAGATATATGGGCAAGGACATGTTCATATAATTATTCATTATGTACAGAGAAGAGCAATTAAGATGATACCTGAATTCAGATAACTGAGCTACAATGACAGGTTGAGGATTACAAACCTATCCACCATGGAGGAGAAGAAAAAGGGGACCTTATAACAGCCTTCATATTTTAGAATGGGCCTTATGACAGCCTTCATATTTCTTAATCAGTTGGGTGATATTAAAAAGGAACAGTTTTTCAAGAGTTGCAGTGCCAGAGTAACCAGCGGCCATAACAAAAAACTTGGTAAAAAGCTGGTTAGAAGGGATGTTAAGGAGCACTGGCTTAGTGTAAGAGTGATGGATGGTTGAAATAAACTGACCAATGAGACTGTGAATGATGGCAATTTACAAAGGTTTAAAAGGCTATTTCATGTCATAGAAAGTTCGAGAGGCAGGGCCCCACAAATGTACTCTCTTCATGTTCTCTACAAGTGAGTAATTATGCCCTGCTTATCAAGTATGTGTACAGTACATTTTTTTAAAGAAATTTAATGTTGCTATTTGTTGATGAATTTAATAGTTTATTATTAAGCATACTATAGTACTATTTTACACCAGCATATTTGTGTATTCTCAGAATTTCAGGTGTTTATGTACTCATGAAAAGGGCTATGGCTACCAAGGTTCCATTTTTCATCGAATTATCCCTGGCTTTGTATGCCAGGGTGGAGACTTTACAAACCATAATGGAACAGGTGGACGTTCTATTTATGGTGCTAAGTTTGAAGATGAGAACTTCAAATTAAGACACACAGGTGAGGCTTGAAATGGTTTTAAGTCATGTATAGTACAGTGAAATTTATCGAGTATTTTGCTGTAATTCACTCATCTTACTTTGGTTTCTTCTCCAGGCAAGGTAGCTGATTTTTTTCTTTTTTTGTTTTTCCATATATGTGCCATTTCCCATGTTAGTGAGGTAGTGCCACGAACAAAGAAATGGCCTCATTCACTCACATCCTCACTTTAGCTATCAAGCATAATGTACTGAAACCAGAACCCCCTATTCACAACCTGGCCTCACAGATGTTTCTGTGGTTTCCCTAGACTGCTTCACATGCTCTGGTTCAACTGACTGATAGTACGTCATTCCCAGTGTACCATTGCAATGATTTTCAGAGAGAATTTTGATGTTCAGTCATGAAACTTTCATAGTGAAATATTAATTCCATTTCTACAGAGTGGATTAACCCCTAAACTTTGGCATATGTCTGAAAATTATACTCAACCAATAAAAAAAATATTTCTTTCAGGTTGACAAAGAGGATATATGTATCAGAGGTGGAGGAAACAGGAAGAAGGGGAAGGCCAAACTGGAGGTGGAAGGATGGAAAGGAAAAGATCTTGAATGATCGGGGCCTGAACATGCAGGAAGATAAAAGGCATGCTTGAGATAGAGTGAATTAGAGCAGTGTGGTGTACAAGGGGTGACATGCTGCCAGTGGACTAAACCACAGCATATGAAGAAGCCAGGATAAACCATGGAAGTGTCTGTGCGGTTGGGTTGTGAATGGGGGGGCTGTGGTTTTGGTGCATTGCACTTAACAGCCAGAGGATGGATGTGAGCAAACGCGGCCTTTATTCATCTCTTCCTGGTGCTACCTCATTAATGTGGAAAAAAACAAAAAGAGTTTGAGAGAGAAAAAGATGAAAACTCTATAACAAGTATTAATGAACAAAACACCTACCGAAAATAATATACTTTCCTCTGTACTGAACTGCGAAGGTATTGAGTTGGGAGAGGGCCCTAACTGGATGCATGGGTACTATCTACCTATTTTTTTTTTTTATTGTACTTAACCACCATCTCCTGTGTTAGCGAGGTAGTGCAAGGAAACAGACAAGGAATGGCCCAGCCCACCCACGTACACATGTATATGCATAAACGCCCACACACGCACATATACATACATATACATTTCACCATATACATAGACATATACATGTATACACATGTACATATTCATACTTGCTGCCTTCATCCATTCCCATCCCACCCAGCCACACACAAAATAGCTATTTTATGTGATGGGGGAAACCAGATTGGAGTTGGAAGGATGGAGTGAAAAAGATTTTGAGTGATCAGGACCTGAACATGCTTGAGGGTGAAAGGTGTGCACAGGATAGATTGAATTGGAGCAGTGTGGTGTACTTGGGTTGATGTGCTGTCAGTGTGGACTGTACCAGGGCATGTGAAACATCTTGTGTAAACCATGGAAAGGTCTGCAGAGCCTAGTTGTGGAAGAGCTGTGGTTTCAGGGCATTACACATATCAGGTAGAGTGGATGTGAACGAATGTGTCTTTTTTTCATCTGTTCCTGCGGCTACTTCACAAACATGGGAAATAGCGATCAAGTGTGAAAAGAAATCTAGCGGTTGTTAGGCTGCAAGTGACATTTATGGAAAAGATATGGAATTATACACCAGCTGGGAACTTAAGTCACCAAATTCTTTGCCAGGCTAGTGGCATGTCTCAGCCATCATAGCAGACCAGTGTACTGGCCCATGGGTAAAGTACATACAGGCATGCTGCTATGGTGGAAATATATTTTGTAGAACTTGAGTTCCCAACCACACAAGCTGGCAAAGGAGAGGGACATTTGTGAATAATGTATCTTCTCCAATTTTCTTTGCACTCTTTTCTCAGGCCTACCCTCCCATCACTGTACTTTTCTTTCAGACTTTCTATATAATATCATATGACTTTATTTTTTATTACCCGTTTTTATGACAAAGGCTGCAGTCATTGACAGAAGCAGTTACCAAGGCTGTGGTTTTATGCCCTAACCAAATTCTCGTGTTCTTTATTTGTAAGTTGTGATGAAAAGGGAACCTCTCAGTTTTCTTTATTTGTGAGGGAATGGGCATCAGAGATATAGATAGATGTGTGAAGCATCAGAGGTAAACCATGGAAAGGTTTGTGGGGCCTGGTTGTGGATAGACAGCTGTGATTTCAGTGCATTATACGTGATGGCTAGAGAATGGATTTGAGTGGATGTGGCCTTTCTTCATCTCCAATTTGGTGTCCATATTCACCTTGTTCCCTCCACTTCTGACACTTACATCCTCTTTGTCAACATTTCCTCACTCATTCTCTCCATATTTCCAAACCATTTCAGCACACCTTTCAGCTCTCTCAACTACACTCTTTTGTTATCACATCTCGCTTATCCTTTCTTAACTTAGACCACATATTGTCCTCAAACATTTCATTTCCAACACATCCACCCTTCTTCACACAGCCTTATGCTTTTCATCCATATAATATTGTTTGGACAACTATTCCTTCAGACATACCCATTTAAGCCATCCTAGAAAATCTCTTTTTCTACACATTCTTCAATGCTCCCAAAACCTTCGGCCCCTCCTCAACCTATGACTCACTACTGCTTTCATGGCTCTGTTGCTGCCATGTCCACTCTTAAGCATCTAAAACACTTCATTTTCTCCATTCACTCGAACTCCCCAACTAACCTGTCTCTCCACCCTGCTAATCCCAAAACATTTACCCTTACCTTTCTCCTTTCACATTGTCTTCCAAACTCAGTCACCAACTTATGCAGTTTCTCACTTGAATCCCACCAGCAAACAACAACTGACTCACTTCCCAGGCCCTCTCATCCTCAACATATTGCATACATGCCTCCCTCACCACCCTATCTATAAACAAATTGAACAACCATGGTGACTTCACACACCCCTGCCAGAACACCAACCTTCACTTGGAACCATTCTCTCTCTTATCTTCCTACTCTTACACATCATTATTTATTTATTTATTATACTTGATCGCTGTTTCTCATGCCAGCGAGATAATGCCAAGAAATAGATGAAGAAGAGCCCATTCACTCTTATACATAAACGCCCATACATGTACATATACATATCAAAATATACACATATACATACACTTATGCATACACAGACATATACATATATACACTTGTACATATTCATACTTGCTTACCCTCACCCATTCCTGGCACCACCCTGCCCCACAGGAAACAGCATTGCCTCCTGCTTCAGCACAGTAGTGCCAGGAAAACCGACAAAAAAGGCCACATTTGTTCACATGACGTACGTCCAGATAAAAACATTTCTAATTCAAGCAGCTTTCCTTTCACACCATATATTCTTAAGACCTCAGGAGCCACAAGGCATCTCTATCAACCCTATCATATGCTTTTGTTTGTTTACAGGACCAGGAATACTCTCCATGGCCAACTCAGGTCCTAACAGCAATGGATCGCAGTTCTTCTTAACTGCAGAGCGCACAGAATGGCTTGACAAAAAGCACGTTGTCTTTGGCCAGGTTATCTCTGGTTTAGATGTCATAAGAAAAATAGAGGTAAGAATATTCATATCCGCAAAGTTTCACTGACAGTTGTGGTCTACATGCCATCAAGTCCAATCCCAACTATCTAAAGCAATCTCCACTTCCTCTAGGTGTTCCCTTTTGAGACTTACTCTTAAGCCATCATGTTTCATTTCCCTGTTGCATTTCTTTACTGTATTTTTGTTTACATTCACACCCACCTTTCTCCTTTAACACACTGTCTCAAAAGCTGCGGAAGTTTTTGTTTTTGATCAACCACCAAAGCTGTGCCATCTGCAAACCAACTGATTCACTTCATTGGACCCCCCGTACTCTGTTACCTATGAATTCACCTTCCTCACTACACCCTTAAACAAAACAAACATCCACAGTAAGTTATGAAAGGATAAGAGAGATGTGTGATAACAAAGAGTGTAGTAGAGGGAACTGAAGAGGGTGTGTTGTTCTTAGTAGAGGTAGGTCTTAGTCACTTCCTACTAACTCATGTTAAAACTCCTCTTTGCTTCATATAACTTTCCATTTGCCCCATATATTTGTAGCACTTTCCACAAGCCTCTCTTTCAATCCTTTCATATGTTTTCTTCGTATGCAAAATTTTTTTCATGCCTGACCACCATTTCCCACATTAGCAAGGGAGTGCCAGGAACAGAAGAAAAGCTGCAACTGCTCACATCTTTTCTCTGGCTGTCATGTGTATCACGTGGAAACTGAAGCTCCCTATCCACAACCAGGCCCTACAGGCCTTTCTGGTTTACCTTGGACACTACACATGCCCTGGTTCAGTCCACTGACAGCATATCAACCCCAGTATACTAAATAATTCCAGTAGATTCTTTACTGTACACCCTTTTCACCCTCCTACGTGTTCAGGCCCTGATTGCTCAAAATCTTTTCCCCTCCATCGTTCCATCTCCAGTTTGGCCTCCCCAATCTTCTTGTTCCCTCCTTTTCTGACCCATATATCCTATTTGTCAACCTTTCCATAAATGCCACAAATAATTCTCTCTCCAAGCATTTTTCATACAAATTTTTCAAACAAATGGTGCACACAACCTCTTTGTCTCCTGATGGCCACACTGCTCCACCCCATTCAGATATTCTCAGTCACCACTCCCCAATGCACCTTACCATGTTTATTTCAAAAGATTTAGATCTCTCTAATTCAAACATTCACTTATGTTCCCCTTGCCTTATCTTTAAGGACACTCTTCATGCATTCTGCTATTCCTCAGGTACCTTAAAATAATAATGATAATACTACTAATACTACTACTACTACTACTACTAATAATAATAATCCCTGGGGATATGGGACAAAGAATACTTCCCACGTATTCCCTGCATGTTGTTGAAGGCAACTTAAGGGAGGGAGTGGGGGGCTGGAAATCCTCCCCTCTCGTTTTTGATTTTCCAAAAGAAGGAACAGAGAAGGGAGCCAAGTGAGGATTTCCCTCAAAGGCTCAGTCCTCTGTTCTTAACGCTACCTCGCTAACGTGGGAGATGGCGAATAGTATGAAAAAGAAAAAAAAATACATATATACATTTAGAGAGAAATACAGATAGATAGATGGATAATTAGACAGATAAATAGATGATAGATAGATAGATAAATAGATATATAGATATAAGCATTTTTTCTGCCTCTCCAGCAGTTCAAGGTTCTACGCGCTGTGTAGCCAGGCAGGAGAAGATTTTCTATACATAGAAAACAGAATTTGAGAAGTATTTCCTGCCAGCGCAATTCCCAGGAGGGTTCCCCTCCCTTATGTACACACACAACAATGGCAGCTTTGCCAGCAAGAGACGTGTCCTCGGTGTCTCTTCGAAATGTAACACACACACACACTGTCCGTGGATTACCTTGTACACAAATCCATAAGGTAATGTAATACATACTGCCCGTGGATTACCTGGTATACAAATCCATAAGGAAATTAAATTTTTTTTTTCTAGAAATAGCTATAGTGTTGTTGACAGTAATGTTGATATAAAAGTGTATCATGAAGTTGGATTACATTATTTTTCGTATTGTAAGCCTCATGTTTTTGAGCAGCAACTCACTTTCGAAAATCAGATTAAATGTCTGCCATATACAGGTAACAGTATTTGCCAGGAATTTTAAGGGTCTAGATTGTTTTTTTTTTATTAGACGTCGAACGTGATCCAATACTCTTTAGGGACATGAATACATTCCAAGATATAATATTCGTAGATCCTTCACCAAATATCGATGGTTACTTTTGTTTACCTAGCTTGTCTGTCATCACTGTCAGAATTCTTATCTTAAAGTAATTTGTAAAACATTACATATAATGTCAATCCGCCTATTTGGTATGGTGTAGTTATGGTAATGGCTGTGTAAAATGAGAGGGGGAGATAGGGATTGGCTATTGTCACAACTATGAATACCGAGAATTCCATTTCACGGAATAAAGTTCATGGATGATTAACATTGTATAGGTTTTCCGTCCTTCACTGTACACAACTCGTCTGAATTCAGGCTGGACGACGGGGAATACTGTTGTATTTGTGCTTGTTTTGGATTTTGAAGGACATGCACCGAATCGCTATCAGTGGATTCCGTCGGATGATAATGTAGAATGCACTTACGTCTGCAATTGCATTGTGGCACTAGCGTGGGGAAACCTGCATGGAAATCCACTTACAGCTTAACCGCATCATGGCACAGGGACTATACCTCATTACACATTGCATGCACGTGAAACTCGATTCCATTACGTTTGAAACGGGCGTGAAGGGATGCTATTTACTCCTTCTGGGGGTATGTGATTGTGGATATCAGCATGCTAAACTATGCCTTGGTGTGAATCCACTTGGTTAATTAGCTCCACAACGTGTTATAACCCAATGCTAAACACAACGTGTTGTAACCTCCCCCCCCCACTCCTCCTGACGTAGACATGGTTGATATCTGAGAATTATATGGAGTAAATCGGGTTATAGTTCGTGTACAATACATATTTGTCAACTTCTCTCTCTCCTCCGGGTTCGCGATAGTGATGATTTTGCCTATCGACGGTAATTGACAGCATTGTTTCCCCATGAATTCATTCCACCTGCTGACAACCCTGGTAAATACGTTCGTAGATAATTGACTATTCTGAATCGAGTAGTTTCTAGTCGGTAATTGTTTTCTCTCAATTAGTAGAATTTAATCTCGCTAAATCAAGTTATAGGATTCATATCACGCACTGACCTGGGTATTTGCTGTTGGGGGTAAGGTTACGTCTTCATGACGCCGCTGGGAAGGTCTACTTAGGTTTTTAGTGCTACTGTGGGAATGAGAGGATTTATGGTGTTATTCATAGGTTGGAGACAGTTCTGGAAGTGTGAGGAGTGGGTTAGGGTCTTGTGTGTGTTAGGGTCTTGTGTGTAGGGGTGAAGCGTGGTTTATGGAGTTGCTGTGGGTGAGGAGTGAGTTATGGAGTTACTGTGGGTCCTTAAGGTATAGGTTATGGTGGTGTGGTAGGATGTAGTGGGTTATGGTACCATTCTGGTGAGAGGATTTGTTAATTGGTATCATAAACAAAGGTTTGGAATTTAGGCTGATCTAGAAATATTATGATTATCAGAAGTTTACCATTTGGCACGTAATGGAACCAAAAAAAATAAATAATTTGTTTTTGTCACTGTAGGTTTAACGTATATGATTCGGATTTTGGGCTTCATAACAACTCGCCTGTTGAGAGCCATTAAATCCAACAACATACACAGAACAACAGACTGTGTACCATGGGCTAGACATTGACGGATACATGAATGAATACAACATTGTGTTTATGTCTGCTTGCTTCGCCCTTGTGGTCCACTGTGTCGTATATGATTGTCATGAACAATACCTTCATCTGTTTACTATACCTTATACTTTACTATACTAAGGCCGAGGTTGTCATGTTACCGCCCTTTATTGCTTGAACTAACTTGACAAGAATCAGGTCAGCTGTAGTAAAGGAGAATTTTCCCTGAGTCATATGACCTGGGATGATCCATCTTAGCCGAATTTTGATGAGTTACGTTTTCTAAGAACTAGTTGCTCTTGTTTACCATTTCTTAACGTATTCTTACCCTTCCGCTAGCGTATTGTTATCAATTCCCTTAATGGATTTTTACCACTTTCCTTCGTTTGTCTTCTACATTTCTTTTAATGCATTTCTATCATTTCCCTTAATGTATTTCACCATTTCTTTTAATGTAGCGCTACTACTTCCCTTAATGTATCTCTACCGCACAAATGAATAATTTCCATTTCCCTCGCTGTATTTTTACGACTTTCCTGAATGTATTTTTACAACTTAATATCTTTTTATCACTTCCCTCCATGTGCTTCTATTGCTAGTTTTCTATTATCAAAACAGGGGGAGATGGTAAAACCTGGTTGGATAAATATGTGGCCCGACTCAAGTTAGCGAAAATCGTCTTTCTCCTGCTGCAAATTATGCGATTTTCTGCCCACGGAGGAGAGATGGTGAGGTTGTTTTTTTCTTTCTCTTGCGGCGAGGCAGCGTGTGCGGTTGAGGATGTTGAAAGTGTGATGGGACAAGCGAAGGGGATTCTTCTGATTGTGTATGAGTGGAGAAAGCGAGAGTAGGTTCTGTTGAGTGTGTGGGTGCAGGGGAGTGAAGGAGAGTGCTGTGGTGTGTGTGTGTGTGTGTGTGAGAGGAGAGGAGAGATGACGAGACAAAAGCACCTGGTGTGAAATGTTTGATATCAAGAGAAATCCACGAACGGCTATAGAGAGAGAGAGAGAGAGAGAGAGAGAGAGAGAGAGAGAGTCTTTGAATAAATTACGCCTGTCTATGCTGGACTCGAGGGTTTAATGGTCACTAGGTTGAATGCCAAGTGTCATAACTCACGAGCGACGTCACTTTTTAAAAGTTCATTTGTTGCATAGATTTATCTTGACTTAAGGTACATAGGTAAGATTTATGGTAAAATACGGCTAAGCATTTATCAAGTAGGATATCTCAGGCTTTAAGGAAGAAAGATAGCTTGAAAGCGAGTGTAAAGAAAGGGCAGAAGATGGCTAAAGGCAGAGGAGGCAAAACAACAGTAAAGCTGCCACGGTATGAAGAATGGTAATGGGTTTGTGTTTGATGATGAAGTGTAAAAGATAATTCGTGCTTAGCGAGGTGGAACTGGTTGTTTGAGAGAAGATGGTGGTGATGATGAGGTAGAGGAGGAGGAGAGGGAACGTTAGTGGTGAGTGGCTGTGAATGATGATTATGATGATGATGAGGAGGAGGTTTGGCTGTCATGGTGTACAGAGGTGTAGTTCTGGAGGACTGAGGACTTGGCAGTGAAGTTTTGACTACGGGTGTGAAAGAAAAAGAGTTTTAGCTGCACGTGTTGGAGTTGGTAGCTGGAGAAGAAGTCGCTGGATTTCTTTAGAGTCTTGATTGAAATGGAGGAGGTGGAGTAGTAGTGGTGTGTGGTCGGAGGAAGAAAAGTGAGTGATGGATTAAGTGCTGTGATACCAAGAGGATGACTGGATAAAAATGGGGGGAGGCGAGTCTCAACTCTGCGAATATACGAGCGTAAAGTGATGCATACGATAGCAAAAGATGTAGACTGACGGAAACAAAACGCAAAAAGGGGAACGAACAATATGAGACGTGTGAGGGGCAGGAAGCTCATGAGAAACCGCTGCTGTGGTGCTGTCGGGGTGGTAGCCTAAGTGAGGCATGGGAGCCAGGGGCTGGGAGACTGAAATGAGGTGCTAGAGCCCAGTGCTGGGAGGAGGTTAATGTGTTTGGTAAAGTGAGACAAGAGATGTCAGGGGAAGGGAGGGTGCCTTAGGGACGCTGCTGCAGTGAGGTACGAGAGAACAAGCACTGCACAGGCAACACAGATTAACATTACAATGAACGCTCCCTTTCTCACTGAAAATACTGCAACAGTAACGTGTTGACTTGAGTTGAACATCCCTCCATGCTTCTATCAGTTGTTCTCTTGAATCTGTGGCAGCGACGCGTATTTAGATGAACGTTGGAAATTTAATGGCCAATGAAGAAATGCTGCGCATGGCCCCGCTATGAACCAGATGAACATTTGTCACTGATAAAATGACTTGCGGGTCAGACGGTGAGATAGTGTAAATGTACATGGCTGTAACGGCGAGGCAAACATCCATATGGAAACACCAGCGGCTAAAACCTCTAGCAGTCTGGTTTGTAAAACTCCCCGAACACACAAGTGCATCATGTTTCGCAAGCAAGGGTCGGGGAAAGCGCCTGGACTCGGGAATAAAAGAAAGACACAGAAAAACAAGAGGAACATGAATAAGAAGAACATTGATATTACTGTCAGCATGCGGGTGGGTTCCTCGATCCCTCGCCCTCCCTAGTTTGCGCTGAATCGTGGCAACCATGATGCTGTGCGAAAGAAGAACTTCCTTAGAACAAACCTGAATTGTTCTGAGCCACGCTAAGTCTCCTTTTACTCAGTCCAGTGGTTCAGAAGATGGCCATGAGAGAGAGAGTGTCTCAAGTGCTGCGAAAATCATGAAGCCTTTTCACTTATCTTCAATGGGATAAGGTATTAGCCACCTGTGAATGGCCATAGTAAGTGTTTGAAGATATGACTGTCGTTGCAAACGTCTTCAACTCATTCATGGCATCAAAAGCGATACAGTGAGATGAAGATGAAAATGCTGAAACTAAACTGCATTTTATTCTTGGCAATGGAGAGTATCTCTGGTGGGTCGTGAAAGAGATCTAGATTTTTCTTTCTTTATGACTGAAACAAATTGTGAAACTTCCTAATTCATGATGCTGTCAAAAATTTCTGTTGACACTTAGCAGTTCAAGAGATCATAATCCGAAACAAAAACAAACAAACAACAAAAGCAAAAAAAAATTACAAAAGTTCTAAGGCTGCTTCTTGAAAGAATGATTCACTTTAAGTTAACGCTCACAGTGTGTTACTAAAGAATAAAAAAATACATGTGATGTTAGCACAACTCTTGTGTCTACCTCATACTTTAGGTTCCTTATCGGAACATGATCATTCTACCTGGATGGTATTTAACCTGAGAATTGAACTTTTGAGGAGAGAGTATAATGGATTACATGATTAATAATATCAGACAAAAAAAAGAGTCATCCTTTTCGCCCAACAATGAAGGACGTAAGAAAATGAATTTGCAAATGAAGTGGCAAACTTCTAGGATTTTGTGAAGATCTTTCTCCTCCGGTAGAAAAATAAGTCCCATAATCCTTTCGTATGCTTCAGACTCATGTCTTAGGACGAGACGAAACTCAGCTTAGCGGAAACGGGATGTCGTCCTTGGGTGGAAGGGAAGTGAATTTACAAGTTCAAGAAAGTCGTATTAAGGACCCTTCTTGGACTTACCTCAAAGCAGGAAACTGCCAGAAGTTCGGGGAGACAAGATCGTATCTTTACTTCAGGACGAGGAGCTGCCAGTCTCCCTGTGAGTTTTGCGAGTCAACAACTGCTACAAGACAAAGGTGTAGGAACTGGAACCTTTTCCTCTCGAGACAAGTGACGGCAATGTAAATATAACGAGACAGCAGAAGGGTCTGGTGAGCAGTACGTCTTCCGGAAGATGAGATCTTTTGGGGATGGGGAGTTTAGCTTGGGGTGTTAGGTAAGAGAGAGAGAGAGAGAGAGAGAGAGAGAGAGAGAGAGAGA
>JAUUDZ010021894.1:0-11250 GCA_032361705.1 Panulirus versicolor | reverse complement strand
AAAAGAATGTATTGATCCAATGTCTCGCGGATCGATACTGGGTCACATTTCATAGATAAAGGGGAAGCTCCTGTGAGGAGGAACACATCTCAGCGTCTCCAACTTAACTGGGGATTTTTTACTTTTTTTTCCCATGAATTTCCCATCTGTTGGGTAGTTAAGGTCCGTCCAGTGTTGGTGTTCTATGAGTGACTCGAGGATGTTGTGGGTCACGGGTGGTACACACACACACACACACACACACACACACACACACACACACACACACACACAAAAGTACAGACATGGTACATATACACAAGATTCAGAGACGGGGCAACACGAGCGTAAACCTCTCTCCCCGTAAGACTATGTAGTGGTGACAAATAACAATCACACACACACACACACACACACACACACACACAATAGACGTAAGGCTTACAAAATAAAGATGCATAGAATCTTTACCTGCTGATAAAAGTTAACGGAAACAACCAGGAACAATGAGGGTGATAAGTCAAATCCTGGACGATTGCTGGGCTGAGGAAGACCAGGTTTAGACTAGGAGGTTAGGGGGAAGAAGAAACGATTGCTATAAGACCCCCTGCAGGCTATGTTGACGTAACGAACGCAGTTACTGTCGTACACTAAGAGACCCCCTGGTGGCTATGTTGACATAACGAACGCAGTTGCTGTCGTCGCAATATAACCGAGGACAACTGGTAGACATGGTCTTGCTAGTGTGGAGAATCCTCTGACATATTGGCTACTCGGTGAAGAGCGACGGGAAGAGATCCTGAAGGATAATGTGAGGTGAAAGGATACACCAGAGACGGGGAGAGGGTCAAGTACAGGGCGGCGAAAGAGGGAGGTGGCCAGGTAATGGCAGCCCAGGTGAGGAGGGAGGACAGGCGAGGAGCGGAGGTGAGGTGGGTGACGCGCCAGCCAGAGAGGGGAGGCTAAGGTAGGAGACGGTGTGTGGGCGGACGGCCAGGTTTCTGGGGTGTTGCGAGTTACGTCACGGGAGGTGAGAGAGCGAGCGGCGGCGGCTACAGAGTACGGCTGTGTGGGCGCAGTGCTGCCGGCCCCCAGTAGTTCCCCCACCCTGAAGGGTGGCACGGGTGTGGGAGGATAAGGGAACGTAGGAATGAGGGAAGGTGGGGACACTGGAAGATAGGGACAGTGGAAGGTGGGGATAGTGGAAGGTGGGGACAGTGAAAGGTGGGGACAATGGAAGGTAGGGACACTGGAAGATGGGGAGAGTGGAAGGTGAGGATGGCGGTAGGAGGGGACAGTGTAAAGTGGGGGCAACGAAAGGTTCTGACAGTGGGAGGTGCGGCCAGGGCAAGGTGGGGACAGTGGAAGGTGGGGACAGTGGAATGTGGGACAGTGGAAGGTGGGGACAGTGGAAAGTGGGGATAACGAAAGGTAGGGACAGTGGAAGGTGAGGACAGTGGTAGGAGGGGACAATGGAAGGTGGGGGTAATGGAAGGTACGTGAAGCAGTAACAAAGTAACAGATGGTCCCGATAATGGGGTACTTCAGCCATAGGGAGACCGACTGAAGGAAATATGGATTCTCGTGATAACAGGGAGTCATTGAGACTCAAGTTCCTAGAATATGTACAGGAAGATTTTCTATAGGAGGATGCGAGTGGCTGATGTACCATCTCCACTAGATCTTATCTTCACACATACTGGCATGGATGTGGAGACATGTGGTTGTGTAATACACCCACTGGAAAAAGTGATTATATAGCGGTGAAGTGTTTCTATGCGTACTGCTGATGACAGGGTTCTGGTGGCAGAGTGAGAAGCTGCCCCCACTTCAGCGAGGTAGCGCCAGGAAAACAGACAACGAAGGCCACATTCGTTTACACTCAGTCTCTATCTGTCATATGTAATGCACCGAAACCACAGCTCCCTTTCCACATCCAGGCCCCACAGATCTTTCCATGGATTACCCTAGACGTTTCACATGTTCTGGTTCAGTCCATTGACAGCACGTCGACCCAATTATACCACATCGTTCCAACTCACTCTATTCCATGCACGCCACTCATCCTCCTGTATGTTCAGGCTCCGATTGCTCAAAATCTTTTTCAATCCATCCTTCCATCTCCAATTTGGTCTCTCGCTTCTCCTTTTTCCCCCTACCTTTGACACATATATCCTCTTCGTCAACCTTTCCTAAGTCATTCTATCCATATGTCTAAACCATTTCAACACACCCTCTTCTGCTTTCTCAACCACACTCTTTATATTACCACACATCTCTCTTACCCTTTTACCACTTGCTTGATCAAATCACCTCACACCACACACTGTCCCCAAACATTTCATTTCCAACACATCCACCCTCCTCCGTGCAACCCTAACTATAGCCCATGCCTTAACAATATAATGTTGTTGGAACTATTATTCCTTGAAACATCCCATTTTTGCTTTCTGAGATAAAGCTCTCTCCTTCCAAAAATTCTTCATTGCTCCTAGAACCTTCGCCTGTGACTCACTTCTGCTCCCATGGTTCCATTCGCTACCAAGGTCACCCCCAGATGTCTAAAACGCTACACTTTCTCCAATCTTTCTCCATTCAAACTTACATCCCAATCAACTTGTCCCCCAAACCTGCTGAACCTGATAACCTTTCCCTTATTCACATTTACTCTCAACTTTGTCCTTTCACGCACTTTTCCAAACTCAATCACAACTTCTGCAGTTTCTCACTCGAATCAGCCACCAGTGCTGTAACATCGGCGAACAATTGACTCACTTCCCAGTCCCTCTCATCCCCAACAGACTGCATACTCGCCCCTCTCTCCAAAACTCTTGCTTTTACCTCCCTAACCACCCCATGCATAAACAAATTAAACAACCATGGGGACATCACACACCCCTGCTGCAAACTAACATTCACTGGGAACCAATCACTCTCCTCTCTTCCTACTCATACACATGCCTCACATCCTTGGTAAAAACTTTTCATTGCTTCTAGCAACTTGTCTCCCAAACCATATACTCTTAAAACCTTCCATATAGCATCTCTATGAACACTATCATATGCCTTCTCCAGATCCATAAATGCAGTATACATATCCAACTGTTTTTATGCACCTGTCAGATAAAAAAATGCAGTTTTTGGTGTGTTGAAGGGTATGTTAATAAACTAAAAGGTTAAGGAGGCGTACTTTCTAATAGTTTACATCAGTATTACACTAAAGTACATGGATAAAGAGTCATTTAATAAATCATTTATGACTCATATTAAACTAAATTAGAATATACAGCTTAAGTTTGATTACTTAACATACAGGAACACTAAGTTTTAATAAACAAAGTGCTGAGAAGGGCTATGAAGATGTCACCTGAGATGAGTTACATGGACAGGTTAGAGGCTACAACGATATTTATCATAAAAGAGAAAGGACTAAAGGGAGATTTGATCACAAACCTTACATTTCTAAACCAATCTAGCAATGACAACAGTTAAGTTTTCTGAATGATGCAAAGACAGAGTAACCAGTGGTCATTGTAAGAAATCATGCAAGAAACATCATTAAAGATGAAAAGAAGTACTTTCACTGTATCAGAGTTTCAGATGAACAGAGTAAGCCAGTGATGAAACTGAAATGAAGAGATTATGTAAAAGTTTAAAAAGTATGACAGGAAAGAATTTCAAGTGATGGGGCTCCAAAAGTGAAAAATTTCCATCCCATTCTGTAAATATAGATAATCACATAAACAAACTGGAAAAAAAGAGCAAGGAAAATAGTTATTATCATAGCCAACGGAAAGAGGAGGAAATGACTGTGTTTAAGGGAGTTGAGAGAGCCCATGCAACTAAACAATGTTAAAATCCCCATAACTAGACACAGAGTGACCATTTTAACACATTCTTTTAATATTTTTTAACCAGCCTTTTAGGAAAACCAGATCACTTAACTTTTTTTTTCAACCACATGAAGAATAATTAAACAAAGAAATGCAACGTTGACTAAGAGTGTAAAGTAAGAAGATACTTGAGGAAAATATGGAAGAGACAAAGCAGGTGATAACACAATGGATGGCATACTAAAGAAGCATAAGTTTATATACATATGTGGAGAAAATGATTAAGTGTGTTTCAGAATATTATGAGCACATATGAAATTGAGTCATACCAAAGATGGAAGGGAAAACAACAGAATCAATGAGGGAAATAAAAGATTATATAACAACAAGTGTGTTGTAGCTCAAGTATTGCTCATTCCATAATGGGAATCTTAAATTATGGCATTAAACAACATATCTGATAAACACAGTAAAGTTAAATAAAAAATGACAAACTGTAACCTTACCTATAATACATGATGTGGGGTATCTGACCTCGTATATGGTTAGTTCCATTGACAGAAAGGCTACAAGCAGAAAATGTAAACACAGTACCATCTGGACCCTTGACGGATGCTAAACCTCCATCACCATTGCTGGTTCTTCCACCATGATTGCATAAACGTATGGCATACTTCACACCATCCTGTTTTGTAATATTTCATCTAAACATTAAAATGCATGATGAATACAGATGCTTTCTCTTCAGCAAATATGACCTTATTAACAAATACATATCATCTCTTGAATCAAGGTCAATTATTTCAAGGTAAATTACTATGACCTTAACATATATCACAATAAATTTAATCTATTCTAACACAAGCCTTACAGCTAATCATTCAAAATAGGTTCCTAATACCTTTACTGGAACAGGCCGTTCAAATTTGATTTCAACTATGTCTGCCACAGAGTCATCTGGTCCAAATGTTCCTCTTGCCATCTCCATCACACTCCACCTTTCCAGGGTATGTGAAGGGTCTTGCCCTCCTCCACCGCTCTCATCCATTATTTCAACTTCATAATCATATGTTCCTACACCTCCATATACACAGACACCAGCAATAACAATGCCAGGTCTATCTACAGCAAAACATATAGCATCAGGTGAGCCATTCCCTGTATTCCAAGTACGACTCTGTGAGGTTCGAGTAAATCTTGAAGGGGTGATGTGTAGGACTCTTCCACCTGCAGGTACTTCTCCCTGGAATATATGAGCAGATTTTCACAAATCTATGCTATATCTACTACAAACTTTCGTGTAGAGCTGAATCACATGTAAAGCTTCTTAGATACATTGTCATCCTGACATATTCATTCAAGCTCCTCCATAGAAACAGCCCTCTTATGCAGACATTCCTTTGCTGTCCTTGCATTTTGCCTTAGGTCTTCCCCAACATCTACCCCCATTTTTTTTACTATGTAAACATTATATGTTATAGTGATCAACATGGCATGGACAAATCATGTCCCAGTCATGGACACCTTTGGTGAAAGGAAAATACGGTAAGAAAAAGAATGAAGATGTTAATCAGAGCTGCTCAGGTATCTGTGGACCTGACTCTTAATGGCAGAATGGTTGCAAGAATAAGAGATAGTGAAGTAAAGAAGATAGCTCAACAGCTCTGATGATCAAGGGTGTATCATGATGATCAATCCTTAAGTGGATGGTTCCTACACAGAAATTATAAGAAGCAGCAGCCCCATGTGAGTCACAGAAACAATCCTTGGTAGCAGGGACACACATAGACAGGTCATGGGAGCAAGTGAAAAATAATAACACCAACAGAATTGGGACAGGACAGCTGTATCAAAGAAGACATAGAGGGATGGGCGAAGAGAGGTGATTACCTGGAGAATTAATGAGACTGGAGGCTTTTGATTCCATTCAAGATAATAAACAGCTGGAATAAGAGCCACAACAGATATGTCAAGAGCACTTCATACTGGGGTGAATAAGACCCCTGCAGTTATGAAATAGCTGTACACAAGTGAAATATTTACCCCTCGGGAAGAGGAAAAGAATTCTACCCCATACTCCTTGTGTGTTTTTGAAGGCTACTAAGAGGGGCTGGAATGAGGGGGTAGGAGTCCCCCTTCTTGTATTTCAACTTCTAAAAGATGGGACTGGATTCTGCACAGTGGCAGTATCATAACCAATGATGTTAGGAGGTGCTACTACTGCGAACAGAATCAAACTTGAGGAAAGCTGTCAAATTTCAGAACCTCATGGGAGTACTCCAGTTTTCTGAAGTATCCACGCTTCCTCCTGCCTTCATGTGGTGATCTCATTAAAGCACTCCTTTAGGGTTGAACTAAAGCATTCAGTAGCATTACAGCACACAAGACCTTGTGGTCTTGACTTCCTCCCCCAAAACCATGAAAATTGAATCAGGTGTAGAGTTTTGTATGCACCATCTGTGGTACACATTTGGTCCATGCTCAATCACCCAGTTATGAAACATCTGGTGCAGGTGTATTGAATAACATTCAAATACACAAGAGCATTAAATCTTAATCTAGTAATGAAATATCCTCCTGCATCTTGTATATTTGGTATAAGTCTGGTCTAATCCAATATCCTATCTATCAATCTATCTATCTACTTATCTATCTATGTCTCTGATACCCATTCCTTTTGGGAACTCCCTCAAGGGGGTGGCCACAGCAAAAGAGTCTCCATAACTGGTGAACTCCATTGCTACTTTTTCACCCTCAGTGCCTCACCCATAACAGGCCACTAGCAAAGGGTTACTCAAGCACAGTGTTTTATGAGACTCTTATCTAATGTTCCTACCAACTGCTCTTACCTAATGTGTCTACCTAATATTCCTGCCTTATGTTACAACCTCCTACTTCTGTCTGGAGCTAATGTTCCAACCTACTACTTCTACCTAGAGCTCCTGTTTACCTATCATTTTGCCAAAAGGGAAGGCTAGTGCAAAGTGCCTCACTGCAGGAGAATGTAAATTTGTGAAGAAAGAGTTGTGCGAGTTAAATGCTGTCAAGTATTATCTGTGACAAGGAGAGACTGTATGCTTGTGAACATAATACCAGCAGTCCACATGTGGATGAGGCAGAATGAAAAGATAGCTACTCGAGTCAAAGGAGTGCAACATGTCAACTACTGAAGTGCTGGCTTACTACACAGCCATCACTAATCCTCCCAATACTCAGGCTTGTAGCTCCAGTAATATACCTCCCAGTCGCTGGCTGCCTACCAACTACAACCTGCCAATAACCTGGTCATAAGATAGCCTATGCTCAAGCATTTAGTAGCATTGTAGTAAAAAGACCTTGTGACTTTGACCTCAAACGCAATGACCTTAAAAAATCAATAAGGTGTAGAAATCTGCATGTTAATGGCTGTGGTATAAGTTCTTTTTTCATACTATTCGCCATTTCCCACGTCAGCGAGGTAGCATTAAGAAAAGAGGACTGGGCCTCTGAGGAAACATCCTCACCCAGCCCCCTTCTCTGTTCCTTCCTTTGGAAAAAAAAAAAAAAGTATAAGTTATAAGTATAAGTTATAAGTATAAGTTCTATCTATATCTAACACCTGTAGTAGCAGTAGCTGGTAGGCAGCCAACAACCCTGGAGGTTTGTTGCCAGGACTACCCACCTGGGTATCGGGAGGGTTATTGATGGATGTATAGAGAGCCAGCACTTCCGTGGTGGTCAAGATGCATGCTTCTGACCCAAGCATCTGCCTTTCCTTTCTCCCTCACACATGTGGACTACTAGCTTTCTGTCCACAGACATACAATCTCTTCGTGTTACACGTAACATTTGACAACAACTCACTCAGCTCATTCTCCATAACTCTAGCTTTTCCTGTAGTGAGCACTATGCACTAGCCCTGCTTTTTGGCAAAATGGTAGCAGCAGTAGATAGCAGTAGTAGGTAGGAACATTTAAGCAGAAACATTAGGTAGAAGTAGTAGGCATGTGCATTATGTAGAGACATTAGGTAGTAGTAGTCAGTAGGAACATTAGGTAGGAGTCTCTGCAAACACTGCACTAGAGTTGCCCTCTCCCAGTGGCCTGTTAAGGGTGAGGCACTAAAGGATAAGAAGTGGCAATGAAATCCACTAGTTATGGAGACTATTGCCATGGCCACCCTCTTGAAGGAGTACCAGTTGGAACAGGCATCAAGAGATACATATAGCGATAAAACACTTTGTACACAAGCATTTAATGTCATTTTAATGCAAATAACCTCTTAAATTTGAAATGTGGTCCTAAAACTAAAAACTTACTTGTAAAGTAAAGTAAAGCTTATATGCAATTTGTATGATACAAGTCTGATCCATTAACCATTCATGAAATGCCATATCAACAAGCCTCTAGAAACATTTTAGGAAACAAAATCCTGAGACATTGACCTTTAATTAAGCCTAACCCTGAGTACTTCAAGTTGATGTTTAAGCCCAACCTTGAGTACTTCAAGTGGTGAAACAAGTTTTGTCCATATAAGTTGTGGAATGGTAAGTCCACAATTTAGAGATGCATGGGGATGGCATAGATGGATAAACCAATATGCCATTCTGTTTTGAAGCAAGGGAATGATAAAAAGGATACAAATCTATCTTTCACAGGAAGTGTACCCTATGAAAAAATCTGGGAGTTAGATGATGGCTGGTGTCCTTAAAGAACAACTAAAATGAAAAAAGTTGGCATTGCATGCATGTGGCCAGAAGGCAGTCAGGCAAGCTAGGCTATTTCATTCCGGGTGTAGGACCCTTGTGAAAGGCCTGTACTACACTCCTGGGAATAGAAATAGGGCATATTTTGAGAAAATACAACCTAAGGATGCTAACCACATTTCCTGACATGCTCTCTCAACACACCAAGAAGTGGACAATGGAGGTTAAGATAAACAAGTGTGGTGACAAATATTGGTGAATGAGTAAAGAGTTCAAGCAAGAGGAATGGGTGAAAAAATCTGTTTGAGGACTCACGTTGATGTAACCGGTGGTATGTAAAAGTACTATTGGGTAGAAAAGAACAAAATTATACAAAGTTTACTTAAGAATGAGACAAACCTCTGTAGAATTAGTTTCTGCTGAAAGTTCTGCTACAGTGGCAGCCAGTAAGAGGCAGGTATTATGAACAAGAGCTGGCAAGGGAATAACTCGCTCCCCTCTCAAAGCTTGACGAACTCCACCGCATGCCACACCCAGAAGACGGTCTAATACTTCACGAAATGTCCACACAACTCCTGCTCCATTATCCACCTGTTATTAAAAGACAATTCATCAAACAGATATTTCCCTCCACATCAGCATTAGCTTAAGCAGCACATGTTATCATTTATTCCATTACAATCAAATAAATCTAAAAAATACAGTGATTACATATTTCTTTAAAGTTTGGAAGAAAAATCTCAGAGGTAAACCTCAATTTTTTCAGTATTGTACCTACAGTCTATCAATATACTACTTGATATATATTTGCAATCTACATTTACCTAGATTAAGTATGAATCCTCTTTACCCTATACAGAAAGGGTATGAATTTTTATATGACAGACATCACATAAGGGTATAAAACCACATAAAACCATTAAAGTGTGTAAAAGAAGAAAGTTGAGAGTAAATGTGAATAAGAGCAAGGTTATCAAGTTCAATATAGTTGAGGGACAAGTTAATTGGGATGTAAGTTTGAATGGAGAAAAACTGGAGGAAGTGAAGTGTTTTAGATATCTGGGAGTGGACTTGGCAGTGAATAGAACCATGGAAGTGGAAGTGAGTCACAGGGTGGGGGAAGGGGGCAAAGGTTCTGGGAGCAATGAAAAATGTGTGGTGGGAGAGAACGATATCTCAGCAGAAATGGGTATGTTTGAAGGAATAGTAGCTCCTACAATGTTATATGGTTGCGAGGCTTAGGCTATAGGTAGGGTTGTATGGAGGAGGGTGGATGTGTTGGAAATGAAATGTCTGAGGATAGTATGTGGTGTGATATAGTTTGATTGAGTAAGTAATGAAAAGGTAAGAGAGATGTGTGGAAATATAAAGAGTGTGGTTGAGAGAGCTGAAGAGGGTTGGTTTCGATATATGGAGAGAACGGGTGGGGGAAATAATGACAAAGAGGATATATATTTCAGAGGTGGAGGGAACAAGAAGTGGGAGACCAAATTGGAGATGGAAGGGTGGAGTGAACATTTTTTAGCGATAGCGCCTTGAACATGCAGGAGGATGAGAGGCGTGCAAGGAATGAAGTGAATTGGAACGATGTGGTATACCGGGACATGTGAAACGTCTGGGGTAAACCATGGAAAGGCCTGTGATGCTTGGATATGGAAAGGGGGCTGTGATATCGGTGCATTACACATGACAGCTAGAGACTATGTGTGAACGAATGTGGCCTTTTTTTGTCTGTTTTCCTGACGCTACCTCGCTGAAGCAGGGGATAGTAATGCTGCTTCCTGTGGGGAGGGTTATCGACAGAAATGGAAGAAGGCAAGCAAGCGTGAATATGTACATGTTTTATGTGTATATGTCTGTGCATGTGTATACATATGTTGATATGTATATGTATGTATATGTGCATATATGGGCTTTTATGTATGTTTACGTGCATATGAATGGATGGGCCATTCTTCGTCTGTTTTTTGGGGTTACCTCGCTGACGCGGGAAACGGTGATCATATACAATAAGATATATAATATTTGTTTCTGTGAAACAGCAATTCAGTAGGAATTCAGATTATCTATTTAATATTCGATTTTTCTAAACATGCAGTATAACCTGTTTCTCGGAGACAATCCGCCTCATCAGGTGCAAACAATTCATAGTTTTCTTTTTTTTTAATTCCAGCACAAACACAAAAATTCCCTCTCTCCTCTGCCATTCTAGACGACATACTGGCCTGACGATTGAAGGGAAAGTGGGGGGTGCCAATTGGTTAAGGGGGGTCTGTGTGGAGGGAGTTGGCCTGGGTAACAAGATAGGTGTCTGACCATCTCTTATGTTATCATTGTTTGACAATTCTCTCACAATGATTTGGTTGATAATAGGATGTGCCTTAAAGTTGCTTGGTGACAAACAAAAGTTCTTAGTACTAGCAATTAAGGAAGATTCAATGACGTTACAGGTAGCATAATCACAAGATGGGTACGATGTAACTGGGTTGTTAAGGTCTACAGGGTAATCGTTTTCATGCCAGTATTTAGCGATCGCATTTTTGTGGTCATCCCTGCGTACTGAGTGACGGTGCCAATAACATCATCTCTCAGTTACTGTTTTCCCCAGTCTGGCCAATGTATACATCTAGATAGACATGCCTCACATTTCATGGCGTAAACACTCGCAATTTTTTGGATAATTTGCCGCACTTTTAATCAAAGTCTTACTGATAGTATTATTGTCCTGGAAGACAACATTTAAGCACTGTTTTT
>JAUUDZ010021883.1:0-11250 GCA_032361705.1 Panulirus versicolor | reverse complement strand
TAATGGTTGGCAGCTCTGCAATCATTCTCTAGCTATCACGTGTAATGCACAGAATCCACAGCTCCCTTTTCATTAACCTCATAACTTGCACAGTTTTTCTTTTTGTCACATGGTTTTTCTTTTAGTCACATGCAGAAAAATCTTTTACATTTATTAGCTTTTGAAATTTCAGAAATATAAGCTGTGAATAAATCATCACTGCAACTTACAGAAAGTGATCAACCATTACAGAATACTTTGGTGGAAAAAAAAAAAAAAGAGAGGCCTGACCTCTTTTTTTATCCCACTTAATTACACAGTAAATGTAGTTAAAAAACCCTCCTCCTCACTTTTTTCATTGTTAAATAATACACTACATAAATTTTCCTTTGTTGAACTTTTAGCTATCCTAACTCTAAGCCTCTTAACAGTAACCTCTTAAAATGTTAAAAAAAGAGACAAAAAAAGACCCCTAATACATCACTGGTGAAGTTGTTTACCTAGGGGCCTGTGCCAAATCTCAATGCCTCTGTGTCTATCCTATGACAACAGGATAGAGCTTTATTATAATGAAAAAGCCGTTACATTAGGAACACAACCACTTTATGTTCCTATACACTTCCCATATACATTCAAATGCCATTTTACCTCTTCATTATCATGGTTATAATCACCAAGACTGTATTTACATACCAAATTTTGATTGACTTCTCCATACCTGTTAAGTTTAAATCTACTGGCATATTTCCGTAACCGGCCCATGAAACAACTGCGGCGGAGAGACTTGTTCCCCACTAAAACTTCTATCGCTTCTGTCACATTGGTGCAGTTCCCTAAGGACCTCAAGACAGAAAGATGTTTGAGCAGGAAGGCAACTCCATACTGGCTGATTCTTGTTCCTAAGATGTCAACCTGTTGGATAAGCTTGGTATTACAAACAAAAATCGAAGCCACAATGAAAATATGAATATACAAAAATATTAACTGAAGCACCTCTGATAAAATGTTTTTGCTTTTTCACTACAACATTCTGTGGTCTGAGAAGTCTTACCCAAGTATTCTAAATGAGAACTCACTTCAAATGACCTAGGAACATTCTGAATAACGTTTACAAAACATGTACCACAAAGCCAGAAGTGCTCTATCTTAAGATCAACACATCATGCCTAATGTACATACTGAGGTCCCTTGTACATCTGCACTTTAACTTGATGAGAAAGAATGTGCAGATAATGCACAACATAATCTCAAATAATCAAAGCAATATCTTTTATTCTTAAAAATCTCTTAATATTCTTAAATCCTAATACAAGAAATTCCAACAATTGTATAATCACAATGGGTGTTATTTTTTCTAAAAACTTTTAAGATATGAAAATGATCAAAGAGACATATAACTGGCAGCCATGAGAGCAAAACCTAATAAGAAGAATAGGCAGCTATAAAAGTGTAATTACGAGGGTGCTCTTTTAGTAAGAGCACATTGAGCCTCCACAGTGCAGTGGTTAGTGTCGATGCCCACTAATCTTAGGGGACCAGGTACAAATCCTGAAAAGGGCAACTGGCTCCTTCTGTTCCTGTTTTGGAAAGTAATAACACAGGAATGGAGAATTTTTCAACCCTCCCACTCCCATCTCTCTTTGTCATCTTCAAAGTCGCAGAGAAGATACAAGAGTGGTAATCTCTACCAAGTCTTTAAGGAATTAAACATTAGCTTTCACTTATTTCATGTCAATGAATTGGTATAAGCCATGTTGTTTGGAGTGGAGGTTCCAGAAACCATTTTTAGTTAGAGTAAGGATAAGGAGAAAATGGGTTTTGATTATCCTACAAAACTACTATCCACAAGTAAATGGCCTGTAGAGCAAGGATAAAGAGAAAATGAGTTTTGAGAATTCTGCAAAACTACTATCGACAAGTAAATGGACTGTGATGACGATAAAAGCTTTCTGACCCTATCCAGGGTACACTGAAGAGCATCTCAAGTGGAAACACATTCCATATCATGAGGTATAGCTACTGTACTTCTGTAACCAACAGTTAGCAACTGACCTAATGGGCCACCATCTATGACCAAGTTCTAATAATTTCCACCTGCGATACCTCCACAACAATAATGACTGCATGAACACCTGGGAGGAGGCATGAATACCATCTATTGTTTGATAACTGGCTAATGCTCAGTTACTTCCCTTAATAAACGTTCTAGCTGGTGGCAATACCAAATAATATAATAAATCACTTTACAAGAATAAAAAGATCTTTGCCACTGCCTTAGTATTACAAGTCTCTGACATGCCAACCTGAGGGCATCAAGGCTTTTCTCAACTGAATCCATATCTTTCTAACTGGTACTTGATATACAATTAATCCTTAAGCTAAAAGGAAAGCCAAAGCAAAATGAGATTCTCCAATAATAGTCTGAACAAAATTTCCATTCCCCTCAATACATCAATAAAACCATTACTAAAACAAACTTCCACCTTTCTTCACTCCTCTCATAACTAGGCGCATAAGTATAAATAATACTCACCTCATATTGCCTACTTCTGTTCTAACCCACTTCAATTTTAAATTGACTTCCTTAAACTCTAACACATTCCCATTATTCCATTATCAAAAGGGTCACCCACTCCTTCACTGTTGCTCACTCAAAAGGCCCATACATTTCCAAACCACGCTACTCCCTTCCCCTTCAACTTAGTGTCACCCAAGGCCTGAACGTCATGGTTTCTCTCATGAAACATAGCACCAAACACAGACCACTATTATCAATAAATAAATTTTCCAAATTAATCTAAAACAGAGCCTGGACATATGCTGAGAGCATAAGACACCTCAGTTTAAGTTAAGACAATAGCTTTCTTAATTTTGTAATATTTTTTTTAATACTTGATCCCTGTTTCCCACATTAGCAAGGTAACACCAGGAACAGATGAAGGAAGGCTACATCTGCTGACAGTCATTCTCTGGCTGTTATGTGTAATGCACTGAAACCACAGCTCCCAATCCACAACTAGGTTCTACAGACCATTCCATGGTTTACCGCTGAAACTTCATATGCCCTGGTTCAGTACACGACAGCATGTTGGCCCCAGTATACCACATTGTTCTAATTCACTTGATCCCATGCATGCCTTTCACCCTCCTGCATGTTCAGGCCCTGATCACTCAAATCTTTTTCACTCCATCTTTCCACCTCCAATTTGGTCTCCCACTTCTCCTCGTTCCCTCCACCTCTGACACATATATCTGACACACACACACACACACATATATATATATATATATATATATATATATATATATATACGAGTATGTATTTAATGCTTGTTGGGTCATTTCAGTGTACATGTGTCTTGTTAATGTTATATTTGCTTGGGGTGGAGGAGATGTGTGTTTAAGTTGCTGAAGCATAAGGCAGGGTTACGCTTTTAATTCTAACTTTGGGGTTGGTAGTTTGCAATGGGGTGGTCTAGGTGGGAGAGGGTCTAATGCTGTCAGACAGAAATGAGTGCTGAGCATGATCAGATGGAGCTGCATTTTGTGAAGTCTGTAGCTTTACTATATTTACTTTTGTGGCACCTGGTTGTGGAAAGGGGGCTGTGGTTATGGTGCATTGCATATGACAGCTAAAGAATGGATGTGAGTGAGTGAATCCTTTACTTCATCTGTTACCAGTGAGGAATGGTGATCAAGAATGTAAGATGTGTGTGTGTGTGAAAGTCTACATATTCTGTTATCTTGGTTACCTTGTTTTCTGCTATCAACTCTTTTGTATAGTTTATTCTTCCATGATTTAGAAAAGATTTGTATAATTGTTATATCATAAGATATTTCTTTACCTACAATATATATTACCCATGGTGATCCTGAGGATTTGATTATAAATGAAAACAATTGGTATCTAACTTCATGAAATGAAGACATCCTTACCATCAGTAAATATAAAAATAATAAAAAAGTCTTCCATATTAAAATACAACTTAATTTAAAGAAATTATCTTCCTAAAAACACTGCTAAGTTATCAGACAAAAAAGGTACTGTACTTTATTATTGTCAAAGAGACATGCCTAACTTTTTATTTTGGACTTTTTGATGACAAATTTAGGATCAGTGACATTAACAGCTTTATCACACATACTGCCATCAGTCAGTACCAGCACATAAACTTGTACTTCAATAAAACCTCTTGGAGACATACAGAAACTTCTAACAAATGTCCCTGAATTCATAACCACTGGAACAGGGTTCCATGTTTCATAAAATCATACATGAAAGTCAATCTCTTCCCTGATTAAAGTGTCTTTCTTTCCTATATTTTTCAGGTCTTTCATCACTGTTTGTTTCTTTTCATCAACAGCACCTCTTTGATTTGTGCAGGGTAATCCATACTATTTGTAACAATTAAATATCTTCTTATAACAATAAATATGGATTGGCACTTTACTCTCAAATGATTTGGTCCTTCCATTCATTCACAAACCACAGAATCAAGTGCAAATTTCTTGTCACATGCACACAAGGTATATCAACTGTTTCTTATCATCTCATGTAAAAAGGGACTTCCTCCACACTTACAAAACCTGGGTAATCACAGCTAATTTTACAAATATTGTTCAAACCTGATAATAAGGATATTTCATTAATATCCAACACATCATCTGCCATTAAGCAACAGATATTACTAATGAGGATTGATAGAAGCTTCTTTGGCCAACTTCCTGGCCTGTACACGCCAGATGCACGGGATGAAGAAGAGCATTAGGCCAGAAATAGCTATCATACTGCCAGCAAGTAGGAAGCTATAATCGTAGGAGAGTGTCATGTCAAACAGTGCTCCTGCAAAGATCCATTAATTTAGTGCTTGTTTTCTGCTAAGTATCTAACTATCATCTTTACTTTCCCATTCACAATGAGTAGATTATAGTCATATAAACCTACAAAAGTTCACTCATCTAAATCTTCAACTTACAAACTTACTAGACTTCTCTAATGATCCATTTAACATTACTACTTCTATTTCTAATCCCATGTGATGGATTACATACATAAAGGCTTTCAAATCACTAACACACATCTCCAATCCCAGTGTGTTCAGTCCATGGTATGGCTATCCATTAAGGTGACTAGATTAAAGATGGGCTAGCCAACCAAAACCATCAAATGGTGAAATATATATGATACCTTAAAAGTCAGCCCACAACCCAATTCTTATTCACAGTAAACACAAATCCACACATTTATCAACATGGAGGTTATAAGAAGAGACCCAGGCAGTGATCCCAGTTTCTATCAAGACTGTGGAGTATCTACAGCTTATAAAGCCTGTAATGTACAAGTTAGGGGGAGGAAGAGCATGATGTGACACCCTGGGTGGTATATGAATTAGATGTTCAGATGTGAGTGCCAATTTTGTGAGTTTAAATGGGGTTTGGGAGTGGAAGCTTCCCAGTTTCAAAGAAAATGAAGGAGTGCTGCCAACCTCAGTGAATCAAGATCTTTTCTTTCTTTTATTTGTGTCCCTTTAAGAAGACCCAATTTGTAAGAGGGTGAGGGAATAAGTTTAGAAAGTCAGAACATCATACCTACATATGCAAAAGGAGACGGGGAACAGGTGCTGAACTATAAACCAGTTTCACTAATGAGGGTATGTAGTGCTATGGAAAAAAATTATTGGAAAGCAAGTGGAAAAACTTTCTGCAGAGGAAAAATTTCTGAAGCGAGAAACAGCATGCTTTTAGGGAAAGGTGATCATCCATAACTAACCTTTTAAAGTTGTGTGAAAGAGTGAGCTCAGTCCTAAACAAAAGGAAAGGCTAGGTGGACTGTCAAAATCTGAATTGTCAAAAGGCATTTGACAGTGTATCTCAAGGAGGCTGATCAAGATGGACCACCAAGCAGAAATAAGGGGAGAAACTCCTAAGATGGACAGAATATCTCAGTGGATGGGAATAATGGAAACATATCAAATGACCATTTCCAAATGGGTTGAGGTGACCAGTGGAGAGCCGCACAGTTCAGTTGTGGAATTACTACTCTTTTTGATTTACATTGATGAACTGCCTAAAGGTATGAAATCCCACCTGAAAATGTTTGCAGATGATGTAAAGGTCATGAGAAGTGAAAAACAAGAAAGACTGCATCAACTTACGAGGGGAACTACACAAGTTTGATGTTGGTCTGAAATGGGGTCAATCAAATTCAACCTAAGCACAAGTAAAGTAATGAGGATGGGTCGAAGCAAAAGATGGGCTCAAAATGATTATTACCTAGCAGGATATAAGCTTCAAGATTCTGTTTGAGAGAAGGATCTGGGAGAACACATCATCCCTGACATGTCGCCAGAGTCCCATACTGGGAGAATAGTTAAGGAGACAATGTGTCTGCATGCAAATATTAGAATAAGGAAATATTCATGATATTCATATCATACATAAGGCCAAAACTAAAATATGCTTCTCAGATTTAGTACTGCACCTAAAATGCACAAACAGCTCATAAAGAAGGCCCAGAGGAGTTCACCTAAGATATTACCCGAAATAAGAGAGCTAAATAAAGATGAGTGTGGGGTGACCAGATGACAGCCTCTAAGTTTTGAAAAGAGATCAACAAAGTGGACAGTGGATACTTCTTTGAGAAATTAAGGGATAGAACAACCAGTGGACATAACATTCAATTAAGAACTTGTAAATAAGGAAGTAAAGAAATACTTTTATAGTATAAGAGTGGTGGATGAAAGGAACAGAATGACTGAGGACTGAGGTTGTATAATTGTAGGGAGTATTCAAGAGATGGGGACCCAAGTGTTTAAAACTCCCTCACCAAACAGTACAAATAGACCTGTAATTACTTGATGAAGTCTTTTTATATTTGCTCATGAAGATGAAGAAATACTTGACAGGCTGCTTGAAATATTGTTCAATAAAATAATTGGAAGAGAGTGTAGAGCCAAGGGAATGGAAAAACATATGTTATATTAATTTCTAAATAAGAGGATCAGGAAGTAAGATGAATTGCAGATCAGTATTTCTAATGAATGTGGTCTGTGAAACAACAGAGAAAATATTTAGAGAGCAAAATGATGATAACTTGCAAAGAAGAAACTTCCTAAGAGGCAACACAAGTTCATGGAAAACAGGACATTTGTAACAAATCTTTTAGATTACAGTAAAAGACCTGTTTTAGACAAAGGGATGGATTGGTGGATTGTGTGTTTTTGAGCTGCCAGAGGTCATCTGACATAGTCCCATACAACAGACTGATACAGAAGCTGGATTTCAGCCAGGCACAAAAGGAAGATTTTTTCAGTACGTCGAAAATAATCTTTGTGGAAGGGAACAAAGAATGGATTAGTGGAAGGAAATAAAGAATGAGCATCTGAGAAGCCATTTCGGAATGTGTTGGAGGACCATTTGCTTGTCACAGGGCTTGAACTTAAGACATATTTTAACTCTGTCTATGTTAATTACTAAACAGAATGAGTGAATTCATTTTTGATTATATCTGCAAATGATACTGAAGTTAAAGGAAAAGCAGGGTATGACCATGATTGTATCAACTTACAAAGAGATTTAGACAAGCTCCAGAGATGGTCATATAAAAGACTAATGAAGTTAAACTTAAGCAAGTGCAACATAACAAAAACTGATACAGTTAAAGAACATCTCAATATGATTATGATTCAGCAACAAAGAAACTAAGTGAATCTGTGCATGAAAGTAGTGAGTTCATACCTGAAAATATTTGCTGATGATGCTAAAGTCAGAAGAGAAGTAGGAAATGAACATGAATGCATCAACTCATATAGGGACTTACACAAGCTCCAAAGTTGGTCAGATATATGACCGATGAAGTTCAGCCTAAGTATATGGAAAGCAACAATACTGAAGCACAGTGACAGAATACCTTGATCCAATTATAATCTGACAAGAAAGAAAGTCCTCGAGTTTGTTCTTAAAAGGAATGTTGGTGTCAAAACAGGACTGAACCTATCATCAGAACACCATGCTAGGTAAATTATCAAGTAGGCAAATTATCTACCATTTACTGTTAAAACTGAATAACAGTACATGGATAAGGAAATGTTCAACAAACTATTCAGAGCTCATATTCGATGTAAATTTGAATATTCAGCCTAAGTTTGGTCAACACACTTAAAGGAAAAAGAAATGAGATCGAATAGAAAAGATCCAGAAGAAGGTAACATTGATGGTAAAGAAATATGAAATGGAGAGATCAGTAGCAATAAATTTGTCAACCATTGAAGAAAGGAGAAGTGAAAAAAAACAGAAGTCACAGTAAGAAACCAAGATAGAACCTTGTACAAAAGATTTAAGAAGTACTTCTACAGTAAGAGAGTTGTGGATAAATGAAACAAACTAAGAGATGAAACAGTGAATGCATCTAGTACACAGAAGTTTGAAAAGCTGTATAATAGACAAGAAAGTTCAAGACATGGGGCCCAATAAATGCAGAACTCCCTCCCTTAATTTTGCCCCCATTTAGCAATGGATCATATGGCTATGTTTCACAGTATAAACATCCAAGAATTAGGACACAGGCTCACATAATGGCACCTAAGCTTTCAGAGTTGCGATATATCTGAAAAGAATTCCTATTCTTAATCCTTTAACATCCACAGATGTATATCTTTACTAAGATAATTCCCACTACCATTTCAAGCCTATGTTCTGCATAGGGGCTGGGAGGGGTGTGTACTCAGGTGTGAAATGCTTCCACAGGACAATTGCTTTGTTACCCAGCAGACATGATGGAGGAGGGAAATGTTTAGTTTGTGTTGATGTTGTCTCATTTGCCTATTTCTGCTGATATATAAACAGTATGTGTATAAATGTTCTTTTAAGATATAAATGAACTTTATAGTTACCATACATTCTGTAATGACATCCTAGCAATATACTCTCAAATGTATGCTACTCACAGTTGAAACATGTTTTGAATTGTATCTCAAACATGAGCAGTCAGATTACAAGCAAAAACATTTGTGATTAAACACAGTTGTCACATTAACTTCTTAAATAGATATTTATTAGTATAATCATTACATTTGATCATTTCACGCATTATTTGGCTAGAAATCATTATCTTTTCAGTTTGCTGCTTAAAATCAAATTTTTTTTTTTATCTATAATAGTTACCAAATCTTTGGTGTTTACTTCACTCTATATAATATTTTTCCCTAGGACCTCTGCATGTAAGCAGTGACATCACATTTACTGCCCCATAACTTATTTCTTAATTTTCACCTACCAAACTTTATATAACATCTAAATCTCTTTACACTTTTCTTGATCACCCACACATTCCATTACTTATTCTCATGTCATCTGAAATACATCTAACTACACTTTCTCTTACTTCCTTATCTACATCTGAGATCATGATTACAAAAGAGTACTGTGGCCTGAAACATACCTCCATTTGCAACTACTTTGAACTTCCTGTTTGATCCAGCCACTTTCTTTATTATTACTTCAGAGTTTACTTCTTCAAAATCAAGAAAAAGTATTCATTCTTTACCTATTCATCACTGTTTCATATATGTCATTACTGTGAACTAATAGATGTGTCTATGTGCTTTTCCTAGGAGCAAATCCATGCTGTCTTTCATTTAAGAGTCCATTTGAAATAAGATATTCCATTATGTATTTCATGACTCTCTGAGAAATGTGGTAATAAATGAACATTGACTGAAACAACTGCCAGGTTGTGCTAAAACGGTATGGGTATATGGAGAGGATAAGCAAAGAGGGATTATCTAAGAGGATCTACATATGAGAAATGTAAGGAGAAAGGAGAGGAGCAAGAAATGGAAGGATGGAATGAAAAAGATTTTGGGGTACTAGAGCCTTAACATTCACGAGGGTGAGAGGCATGCATAAAAAACAATTAAATGGACTGATGTAGTTATGGGGTCAATGTGGTGCTGTGAGTGGGCTGATCCAGGGTATATGACGTGGGGTAAACTATGGAATAGTTTGTGGTATTTGGATGGGGATGGTAGGCTCTGCTTTCAGAGTCTCATACATGACAGCTAGAGAGTGGATGTTTCCATGAGGCCATAATACATTTGTTCCTGATGGTACCTCACTAAGTTAGGAGAAACAATTATGACTGAAAAAAATATCAAATCCAAACTAAAGTTCAGTATGCAACACCAGTTTAATCATTCCAATTGAGAGAACATATTGGTTTTCATTAGAATGTCCAGAGCAGGTAACAAGAGATAACAAGAAATCAACTAAAATTCATGTTATATGTGAAGGAACAGTTCTTCCATAATAACAGTTTTGGATACATACATCAATCTAAAGAGTTAACTGTAAAAGTGGACAGTATAAAGGAAGTTTAAAAAGATTGTATTCTATAAATGAAACTTAAACATGGAGGCTTCACAACTTCAAATTGCACAAATAAGATATCCCTTCCCATACCATACAAATAGGTACACAAAGATGCTTTAAATTTGGCATTCCAAAATCTAGCACTTGTGAGGGTAGTAGTGCTCTGTGAAAACCCAAAATTTCAATTCTATGTAATCACCCATCACTAACTTAGTCTGTGTATATAGGGTTTATGGAGAAAAAAGACATTTCAAAAACTGCTTAAGAAGTTATCAGTCATATATACGCAACATACAGAAACTCCAATCCTTTCACCAAGCCCCTTGCCTGATGCTCCTGGGCCTGAGATGAATTTTGGTAATCTTCAAAGCATGTCCAGACCAGCTCCTTCAATGGATGAAATGCCTGCTTCCTGCCTCACATGAGGCATCTACTTCACACTCACGTTTATACACATACAACCTCATCTGGGCCACCCCAAACAATTCCAAGATGAAGAAATCACTAATCATCACCTTAGTCTTCAGAATTACAGGTTTTTAGTCAATAAAGCATATAATTCCAGTTGAAATGATGCTCAATACTAAGGTGAACTGTTTTTCTTTTATATATATTTGTACTTTCCCACTTCAACAGGGCAGCATCAGGAATAAACAAAGAAATGGCCTCATTCACTCATATTCAATTTCTAGCTGATATATATAAAGCACCAAAACCAGTGCTAGATGAACTTATATACTAGAAGTAGAAAATTCTACACGTTAAGTTATGATTCACTTGATCTATTATCAGATTCCCTTGGCAATATCAATATCCTGAATCCAAGAAATTCTAAAATATGACAAGAACTTGGTCCCAAGATTGCTGCATTTGAGACATTAGAGTCTAAATACAAATACCACT
>JAUUDZ010021861.1:0-10000 GCA_032361705.1 Panulirus versicolor | reverse complement strand
TACTCATACATCCCCCGACTCCCCAACCCCAACAAACATTGACAAAACACGCACACAAGTGACCCTACACTAAACAACCTCTCTCGCTAATGTTTTTCAAATGTGCATCGCCACCCCCGCAGATGCAATCGTCCGACGTACGCGAGTCACAAAGACAGGGAGAACTACTTGGGTAGGAGGTGAGTGGCTGTTATAACCCCCAACTCAAAGGGGTTCCTTTCGTAGGGCTCAGGAAGTCATCCGCGTCCTACAGGTGACAAACGTAAGGTCAAAGTGTGGTGATTTTGTGTTAGTGGGGGAGCACAGAGCAACAAAGAAGGAAGTATACAGTGTGGAGGGTGCATTCTACATCATGTAATACACTGGATTTGTGTTTGTAATGTTGGAGGGGTGGGTGGTGTCCTTGATTTTGATGACAAGGGGTTACTCATATGTTTCTGGAGAGTGCATTTTCAAAATGCTTGTTTATCCGATGAGACTGTTTCAGACGGTTGAGTTATTTTGGTGTGTGTGTGTATATATGTTTTGTCAACATCGTGTTTGCTCGGAGAGGAAAGATGTGTGAGCATTTGGCTTTCAAGTATGAGGCAGCGGTTAGCTTTTTATTTCTATTTAGAGATTGATGGATGATAATGGACTGTTGTAAAGCTCTGGGTACCAGGGAAATCGAAAGATTGTGCTGGACTTATTTTTGTTTGACTTTACAGGTGTTTAATACTTGGTGTTCTTTGGCTGCCAGTATCTATTCTGGGTTCTCTGTTTTGTGTCATTTGTGTCATTGTTAAAATTGTTTTGACAGGGTGGACAACCAGGCTGGTGAAATGTAGTTTAGGGTGGACTTGATGAAGTGTTCGTGGAAAATAATAATGATCCTTATCTAAATCTGTTGCCATTAAGTGTTGGGGGATGGGGGGATTTAGTTCCTTGGAAGGTGAATAAAGCTTTACTAGTTTTCTCAAAAGGGATAGGACACTTAATGAACATTTTTGACCAAATAGTTAACATCAATTATGAACAAATACTAGTTGTTCAACTTGACCTAGAAAAGATTTAGCCACAGCATACCTCTAAAAGGCATTTGAATTTAAATCTTCTGTCATTCTTCTTAGAAGTGTCTGATGTACTGGGTAACAATAAGGAACACTTCATTTATCAGTGTTTGTCACTTTGTTAGATTTCTCATAAAAGCCTAATGCAGAAGGTGAAGGCTCTTGAAACTAAAGAGTTATCATTGATGGAGTAGAATATAATTAAGGTTACTCCCAACTGGTGGTATTCCGCCCTTAATCCTCACATTCATCATTTTCTCCCTTTCATGAGACCCCACCTGGCTCATGCTGAGTAGTTTTTGTCACAGAACTTTGGAACAAACAAAGGTTCTCTGGAACATAAGCAGGAATTTGGAAAAACTAATACCATATTAACCATGAGAATCTTGCTATTCATAAAGAGAGAGTGAGAATATCAAAATAAGTATTTCCTCCTAGAGATACTGTGAGGAAGAAAATGTTCAGATAAATGAAGGAACTGAAAACAGAGAAAAACAGGATACTAAAACGAATTAACTGAGACAACTCACAACAATAATTTTCATCAAAAAGATTTGAATTATAGAAAGAAATTTCGTTTTGTTTTTCATAGAGCATTCAATGCAGATGGAATAAGCTGCCAGTAATATCTTTAGCACAAAGACCATGGAAAATTTCAAACATAGGATGAATCTATACAAGATTAATTTTGATTGGGTATTTACAGGTGCTGCATTGATGGGGCTTAGAAACTTTAATACAGTTTTTTGCTAATGTTTTTCCATATTTGCAGTTGCTAGCATAAGGATAGTTTTTAACTTCAGCTCAAAGATTAACATCTGATGCTTAGAACTCTTCCTTGGCAATGTCAATGTCATCCATCTCAGGCTTTATGGAAAAATCTGAAATGATTCTGGCCAGACTTAGACACTTGCAATCTGGCACATGACAGTTTCTACATCATTGCAGTCTTCCTGATCCACTCCTTCAGAACTACTAGACTCCTTTACTGTTAAGCTATACCACAAATGGTCCTCATACATTTATTGGCAGGACATCACCGTGTCATACTGGCAATTACAGTGGCAGGAAATAAGCATATCTGATTATCCTTGCAGAGGAAGCTTTGACTTGAGTGAAACTAGGCATGTGCTTCCTTCCCTTATGAAGTTTTATGTGCTGAAATTAATAATCATCCTAGGAGAAGGTTTCTGGCAAACTGCAACATTCATATGGTCTCTCTTAAGTTCTGCAATAAACCACTCCTCAGAGGGTCTTTTGTCACTAAGTATTTATGTGATTTCTTTCCTGTATGGAAAGTCGTATGCTTTATTAAAGTACCTCTATCTGAGAAGGCTGTTTGACACAGTGAACATTTACATGGCTTTATTTCAGTGATGTACCAAAGCACTCCATGGGGAGGTCTTTAAGCACTGTAAACATTTGTATGCCTGTCTTCCTATATGGACAGTAATGTGCTGCACTAAACTACTACTACAACAAGAGAGGCATTTTTGGCACTGTGAATATTCATATGGCTTCTTTCATATATGCTTAGTCATATGCTGCATTAAATGACCCTTTGGGGAGAAGGCCTTTCAATACTGTGGACATTCACATGGCTTCTCACTTGTATGAGTAGTTTTATGACACATTAAAGTCTTCTCTCTGGAAAAGGTTTACTGGCAATGTAAACAGTCATATGGCTTCTCTCCTGTGTGAAGTCATGTGCTGCACTTAATAACTCCTATGGTTGAAGAACCTTTTATAATGTGAACATGTTTTTGGGCTTCTTCACCAGATGAATAGATATGTGCTGGAATAAAGTTCACTACCAAGAGGTTTATGGTGCTGTGAACAATCATATGGCTCCTCTCCTGTATGAAAATTCATGTGCTACACTAAACTGCTTGTCTGGGAGAACTTCTTGCATTCTGATCATATGTATGGCTTTTCCCTTGTATGAACCTTTAAGTGTTGCAATGCATCTCTCCTCTAGAGAAAGTATTTTGGCACTGTAAACATTCATATGGCCTCTCTCCTGTATGAAGTCATGAGAGGCAAAATACAATTTCTGTGGGACAACTATTCTTTTTTTCTTGATAAACATCCATACTGTTTCTCACCAGTGTGAGCTTTTCATGTTACTAACAAGGTTACTGTCTTGTCTTGGGTAAAGCTTTGCTGATGTGATGAACATCAACCCATCATAATCTGATAGACATGATAGTTACCCTCGATTACAGTTCTATTCCTCTCAACATACTTTAAAATCCCGTTTTACATGCAAAAATCAAGCAGTTTCACTGCATGCACTCCTAAGCTGATTGCTTACTTTTTACATAGCAAGTATGCTATTTATGACTGCTCTTGACCACTGTTAACAAAAAATGACTTATTTTTGTCAGGTCATTTCCAACATTGGTGACTGAAAACCTTTTACAAATACGCGATCCAAGACTTAACCTTTAGGGATATAATTATCACACCTCGCACCTCCATGTATGGTACACCAATCAAGAGTTCATGGTGTTCTTTTGACAGGGAATTAACTTGGCACATTACTTGTGATAGCATAATTTTGTATGGACTGATTTGGTGTCTGAAAATTATACAGGCTACAGAATATGACTCGATACCACAGGACTAGAAACATTAATCATGTTTACACAACTCTTTGTGAAAAATTGTTAGCCACTGATAAAGATTAAGGACAGAAAACTCATGGGAATAAGCAACAGGACAGTGAGGAAGAAAATCTGCTTTTAAGATGAAAATGAAAAATTTTTGAATGATAAAACAGGAAACAAAATCAAAGTAATAAATATGGATTTAATGAAGATAGACCAAAAGAGGAAAGGGAAATAACTTGTTCATCTTAGAAGGATATCATATGCATATGTGTAAATTTCAATACATGAAAAGAATTATAAGCGAAAAGTACAATGCTTTAATGTCTATAATATGGGTAACAACGTGAAAACTTGCTCAATAAAAATGACTGGAGAAGCAGACATGGAATAACACGAAACATTCCATACAGAAAAAGATAAAACCAAAGTGACAAAGAACCATACATACACAATACACTTGAAGCAAAAAAAGATGAATCTAAGATATATGCAAATCAACTGCACTTAATATCCTAGCAGTAAACATAGTATAGTAATAACTGCCAAAGACCTACCTAGATAACATCAGCAAAGTATTAACAAAAAATGGAAGAAACAGCAAGGGGCAAGAAAAACCTGAACTGATCGTAATATGGCATAGCAATTCTAACTTCACTCTAATCGAGTCAAAAGAAAGTCGAGTGACATATGGATGCTGATATAAATACAATATGAATAATTAAAATTTGGAAGGTGAAAGACAACTTTATAGGTATTTAGTACAAATGAGTCATTCAGCCTTTCCAGGTATTTTATAAACCAACAAGAGAAAAAAATTATAGACTTTCTTCAAATGGCCAAGTAGTATTCTTGGACAAAAGTGAACTAAACAAGAATATTGGATCCAAGTATTACAGAAAAAAGCTTCGGTATATAATCTGGAGTAAGAAGTGAGAAAACATAACAAAGCAAATGAATATGTAAGCATTCTGGGCAAAGTATATTTCCATTTCGAGAACATAAGTTGGAACATGACATATGATTAAAAATACAGATTACAGTAATATTTGAAGACAGTTACAGAAACTAGCAGAATATTTTATGAATAGATAACTTCCTTACCAAATACATTGTTCCAGCAAAAGCAGTTGTTTGATATTTTTGTATCAGCCATAAACATGCTTCAGGTGATCTTTGAAAGGTTCAGATTTATTGCCAGTCACAGACTCTGATGATAAGGCTGGGAATCTGAAACAAAAAAAAAAATCACAAGTTTTACATTTACTTCATATAATTCTGTTAAAAGTTTAATTACATCAAATTCCTGGTGTTAATAGTGAAAACAGTGGACCAAAATACGCTGCATTCCAAATACAGTTTAATATATACAGATATATAAGCATCATCATTTAAGAAATGTTTTCTTCATGTCATACAATGATTCCCCATGTTTTGTCAATTTGGTTCAGATACTGTATCCACTTCAATAAAGTAAGAAACTTATGATAAATATAGCTCAAACAAAGCAAACTTGGCTAGCCGAGGATAGAATGTTTAATTTAGTTTGTTTTTAAGCTACGTTATGTTAGGCTAGGCCATGCAAGGATAGCCATGCTATACAGGGATTAGTTAAGCTATGCTGCAATAAGTTAAATCAAAATGAATCACATCAAATAAAATTGGAATTAAATCTAATTCTAATCAAATTAGATAGAATTAAGCTATGCTTGTCATGCTACACAAGGCCTTATAAGGTTTTATTTTTTTTAGATTGGAATATCATAATTACTGCACAAAAGTGTTATATATTATGTAAAACCTAAATTTTCTTGACTTTATATCAAATCCCTCCCCATTCTGTGAGGGATAGTGCAAAATCAGATTATGGAAGGAGAGGTAGTGTAGTCAGTGGATATAGTAAAAATTATCCTCCATTTTCAACAATAGTTTCTAATCACCTAGTTGCCCTGTGAAGTCATTTTGCTAAATTACCAGTTTAGCTCTGAACTCTTATTAGGTCACTTTGGTCTACAGTGGAAATGTTACATTTAAAGAATATAAAAATGATTGTAAATTGTGATTTGGCACAGTCTCATTCTGTGATATGATATATGCTGATAGCAGAAAGGATTATGAATATCGGAGAAAATGTGGAACATTTACAGTAACATATCTTTAAGTACTTGTAAGATATCAACTGAACCCATGAAAACCCTACATAATCTTCCCAAGTGGCATAAATGAGCACTGGTCAGTCATCTGAACATCGACATATTTTTGGCAGTTGATGTATGAGAGCATTTGATATATTTAAACTAGAATATTACAAATATAGATAAACCTTGGTTATTGGAAAATCATTATAGGTTCTGTATATAATTCATAAGTGTCTCGCAAAGCTTACATAAATCAATCCTAAATATTCCCTGATATTCATAACCTGCGTACCTATTACTTTACTTGATACCACAGAATAAAATGATACTCCAAAGCAAGCTCAACAACATTAATTTCATCCCCTAAACTCTATAATACCTATACCAAAAAAAATTAACTATACAGTGTCCAAATTTAATTTTGATGTGCAGCTAAACTGACAAATAAGTTAATTTGGTAAATTTTTGGTTGAGGCCAAAAGCAGAAATATCTTATGAATTTGGAAGAAATGTATAAGATTAGCTTCCTTAAACACAGTTTGGTGATTTAAACTTGGGGATTTGGACTTTATTTTATATTGTATATATTAGATAATGTGATAGTGGGGAGGGTCAAGCTGATCAGAGGAAATGTGGGGTAAAATTAAGTGAAACACTTTAAAAAGTCCTTAGAAACTATGAAAACCTCGGCCCTAGCGACCTATGTTGATCTTATATGATATCATATGGGGTCAAATGAATGTTATGGTGTCACTTGCACTAAGGTCATGAAAGGTGTATTCACCCAGTTTACTTCCTTTCATTGTATGAAACTAGCATAACAGAAGATAAATGACGGCAATGTGTTACATACATTTTAAGTATATCACTGAAAATGAAGGTAAATCTTAGCTTCAATGTGAAGTTAGGTAAAGTTTTCACAGCTCTGATTCTTAGTCGTGTTTCATTCACTTTTGCCTCACACGTTCCTCAAGTATCATGGCCTTCCTCACTATCATTGCTCCCTCAATCAAAAATAATCTCCACTTTGTTCAGAGTACACTGATATGCATATCTCCCATATCTCTAAATTACTCTTATGGTGGCCCTAGAACTGTTTGCTGTTTGAAGAAAATAATATAGGTGATGCAAATAAAGTTGACAACCCTCAAAGTCATGCACTGTAACTGACTTTATAATTACAAAAGAAAATAATTTTCAGTGATAATAATGATTTGGAGTTAACCTAGACCTTAATTAAAAAGTTGATGAGCTCAGTAAATTAAGATATTTGCAGGTCTGCCAAATAGTATATAACCCACCAGTGTTGATTATTCTGAGCCTTGCAGGTTCTCTTCTGAGAGCAGGAACTCATTCGCCTTTTGGACCACGAAAATAAGAATACAAAGTCTCGATAACAATGTCGAAAAGCGATTCATTTTCAATGGCGGACGTGCGTTTTTAAAGATCGTTATGTTTTCTGCTTCTCTGAAGTAGTTGTTGAGATGGTAGAGGGCTGCTACAACACGATCAGTTTTCCTTTCAACCTGTTAAGGCCAAAACTGCACCGTGAAACCTGAAGAAATGGACGGAAATTTATGGTCTGATCTTCACTGTACATGTCTGAATATTGGCCTGTACGACATCTGTCGGTGACGGAAGATATTCTGTCGCCGAAATCTCTCTCACAAGCCATTTTGATCTGTACAGTAACAGTGAACGGTCAACTTCCATCCATACGTTCAGGTTTAACTATGCAGTTTGACCTGGACAGTTAAAACAGGATGAAGAATTAAGTGTGTGTAGCGACTTTGAAAAGTTATTTTAGTGTAATCTTTTTTATTTTTTCCCTCTTTAAACCGGTTTTTTTGGTAGCAGGTAACTTGTTAATGATAGTTAGCATGGTTAGGTAAAAGGTCAGGTTAAATAGAATAAGATATATTGCCTATCCACATATGAAATTGCATATTAAACGCGGAAATTTATTATGTAACTGGGTGCAATGAAAAGTATATGTGATCAATTTCTACCTAAACCTATTACTCGTCTGTTTGTGTAACGAGAGTTTAGTAGTTGGTGTTTATAAGTGTTATAAGTAACGAGAAGAAACCATCTACTAAATCTAAGGATACACATGATAGCATGTTGCGTGAAGGAGTCTCTATTCATACATTTCAATGTTTTTTTTCTTCTTTTAGATAAGATCTCGTCCATTATTTTATCATAATTTCAAATGAAGCACTTTTTTCTGCTATAAACGATCTGATCGTACATTTTGTTTTGAATTCTATGCCATGTAAAAAAAACAATGGAAAGTTGATGAGATTCCATTGATTGATATTCTTTTCCCGATAGAACTGAAACTCATAACTCTATGAATAATGACACCGAGGTGACTCTTGTCAGGATGTGATTTCGCCAACCTAGAATTTTGGATACATTTTCTACACTACGAGGCCTTAGTTTTGTTCATTTTGGACATGATTGGATTATGTGAGCGGTAAGTGTTCACATTGTAGCACAAGGATGTTCCTTAAATAGGAAAACCCTTTACTTTTCTTGTGGTGAGACAAGTATTCTCTTAAGTCAGAAACACGTCAGAAAAGTACTCTATAGTTTTTGAAAAATCACCTTGCGTGAATCTTTATAAAGAAATCTCATTTGCAAAGGCCAGATAGTTTTACACGTGGCACAGACGGGCCGTTTTCGTCATTTCTTGTTGATTACAGAGATATTATACCTTTCAGATTGTTTGAAGTCTGTCTATCGACATAGAAACTAGATTAAGATCTGTAGATGTTGGGCAAACTTCAAGTGATTGTCTTTTTCACGTAGGACGACCACTTTTCCAATGTCCTTGTGACAGAGCCCCACAATAGTCGAAATGTATTAGAATAACAAAGTGGATGCCATGCAAATTGCCTTTGTTGTGTTCATATAAGTTTGTATTTGGTAAACTCTTTAAGATTTTCTGAGTCGAATAAGTTTAGGTCTTCTGAATAGAGTTAGTAGGATTTATTTCATATTTGGGACCGCAGTTGGCTCTCAAGTTACCTGATATAGACTTTTAGAGTTATCTAAGACAAATCGTTGTCTTTGGAACTATTTAAAGCTAGAACAGTCAGATTTCATTGTTAAGTCTTAAATTTTTACTCGACAGGAATGTCAACACTTTCTGTAACTGAAAGTGACACATTTAAGATTAGCCTATAACCCTTTTGCCTCTCACGCGTCCCCGACCGACATCATTTCCGGCTGCGTAGATATGATGTTCACAAATGTTATCTGTTCGCTTTGTCTATTCATGAAGTCACTGGTGTTCTCTGTAACTGTGTAACCGGTTTATCTACTGAATAAAGGTGAGGAATTTCTTGGATGTAGGTCAATGTGATCTCTGCCCACAATTCATCGTCTCGTTATTAGATTACGATGACCGATATTTTTTATTGTATATATGTTTGTGTTGACTATTGGAATGAGACAGATCGACCAAGTTAGTAACTATTGACTCATCACTCGATGATGGTTATATTTTTAATAATATTGATGGGCCAAGGTTGCCCAAACTGTGTAATATCATTAAGGGGTTTGGAAGGAAAGAAATCTGGATGGTAGAGACTGTGCGCCCGTGCATACAGTTAATTTAGCTCTAAGATGAACAACACATGAACGCTATATAAAGGACGAGACGTCACTACCTGGCTGCTTTTAGCGCTTGCCGCTATTTTACAACTACGCCCCTTCCACCATTATCTTATTCTGTTAGGGCAAGTTAAGGCCTGTCACTTTATGAAGTCTATCACAAAGGATTCTTACCCCCATCTCCCGGGCGGCCTTACAGGACCATAACAAGCCAACCCCTTGCATTCTGTTACTTAAGTTTGACGATTTACACACAACTTGTGAATTAGATTCTTATTTAGACATACAGTGGATCAATAGAATGTTTATGTATTGTAGAAGAGCTAACCAGAACATGCTAAGAGTGTTCAATATTGACAGGAATCTTGAAGGAGTGCGTGGGACGTCCCCAGATTGGCTGTTTACACAACTAGGGACGCGTCGTCAGCACTCGGGACCAGCAGCCACAGAGTAAGTACAGTTCAATTTGCCTTTGCTTCGTTTTGATTATATTTAGGCTAATTCTAATAATCCTAGTAGTGTTATTGTGTTATGTTTGGTCACATTTGGTTGTTAGATGTGCTGATCTGTTCGTCATAAGATG
>JAUUDZ010021830.1:0-11252 GCA_032361705.1 Panulirus versicolor | reverse complement strand
CGAGGAGAAGTGGGAGACCAAATTGGAGGTGGAAAGATGGAGTGAAAAAGATTTTGAGTGATCGGGGCCTGAACATATAGGAGGGTGAAAGGCGTGCAAGGAATAGAGTGAATTGGAACGCTGTGGTATACCGGGGTCAATGTGCTGTCAATGGATTGAACCAGGGTACGTGAAGTGTCTGGGGTAAACCACGGAAAGTGTTGTGGGGCTTGGATGTGGAAAGGGAACTGTGGTTTCAGTGCATTACAAATAACAGCTAGAGATTGAGTGTGAATGAACGTGGTCTTTGTTGTGTTTTCCTAAAGCTACCTCGAGCTCACGTGGGGGGGAGAGGGGTGCCATTTCATGTGTGGTGGGGTGGCGGCAGGAATGGATGAAGGCAGCATGTATGAATGTGTACAGGTGTATATATGTATAAGTGTGTGTATGTATATGTATGTATACGTTGAAATGTATAGGTATGTATATGTGCGTGTGTGGGTGTTTATGTATAAACATGTGTATGTGGGTGGGTTGGGCCATTCTTTTGTCTGTTTCCTTGCACTACCTTGCTAACGCAGGAGAGACAAAGTATAATAAAAAAGAATAAATGATAAATAAACCTTTAAAATGTCAATTTCTTTTTTCTTTAAACTACTCAGCATGTAGCTGTCACTCAGTTAGTTACTCTCGATTTGGGTAAGATCTATGTTCAACAATTTGTTATAAAAGAGATGCAATAAAAACGGACTTTCAAATAGCTTGATTAATTTTAACAAAAACAAGTTTAAATTTTCACAAGAAATGATATTCCATAGGATACTTATCATCTTTATAAGAAAATCAACACCTTATACAAGAAATCATAAAATGGCAATGTAAGTAGAGTACTCCAAAAGAATAGTATATCCTTGAAATGTCAATCTTCATTCACTGCTTATTCTCCCAGATAAGATGTACTATACTTCACAATTACTTTTTAAAAAATTGCTAAAAGCATAAAAACATTCATAACTAAATTCCCAGGTAGGTTTCATTTTGATTAAGGAAAAAAATTCCAATGTTTTTCACGAAGGTAAACAAAAAGTTGATCAGGGTGTTATCCAAAAAGATGACCAAATCCTCATCCAAGATTTTTCTACTCAAATATTGTCAGTAACATGGACTTACTAAAATCTAATAAAGTGTATTCTTGTACCATAACTGAAATTTCAAACATCATTTCATTGATATGTAAAAGAAAGGAATAAATCAAGAGGAAGAGATAGATGCAATTAAAGTGAGGTACTATTATGTGTTCCTGTTGTATTAATATTTTAGGTAGTTAGCGAAAAATACTAAAACAGAAATTAAGCTGAATAAACCTGTACACTAGAAATGGCATTAAAACTGAGAGGGATTTACCATACTTAAAAGCAATTGAATCAATATCCCACATCACACTAAGCCAACTTAGAGACCCCTCTAAATAGCCCATCTACAGCAAATCCCCTCCCCCTACTTCTCCACTTGTATTATTTGGTTACCTCCCCATGTAGTCCCACTAATCTGGCTCACACACATTTTTTCCTTCCCATATCTATGTAGTACTGCCATATGCCTTAATGGCTTTATCAAACTATTTTTTTCATTTCTTTCCTAATATTATATCTCTTAAAATTCCATGGGGGGTCATGGAGTACAGAAGTCCCTTGCCAAGGATGGTTTAGCCGACCACAATTCTGAGTAATTCCTTTCCTAATACTGCACCTTAAACTTCCATGGGGGGTCATGGAGTACAGAGGTGGCTTGCCTATCATGGTTTACCCAACCATAATTCTGAGTATACATATTTACACTAATGTATATCAGTTTACCAACCATTGCATCAAGTTTCAAGTATCCATGGTTTACCATGGCACCATCAAAATTTTATCCAAGCATTGGGCAAATGTGAAATGGCCTTAGGCTGCCTGTAGCTCTGCCCAGCAGACCAATGTTTCTAGGAAGAGACGGGAGAAGTGTCATAATCAAGCTGTGTTGCTATGACAAGTGTTAGGACAACTTTTTGTGTGATGAAGCTGACTGCATGCTTGTAGGAATACATAGGCACACCATCACTGGTGACATACTGCCATTGTGTTATTACCTTTCAGTTTTGTATGTACTATCTTTGCAATTTTATAGCAAAAGCGTGTTGTTTTTTCAAATATACTTTGCTTATTTTCAACCATGAAGTTTTCATTATAGGACTTATGGCTTGTATCTCAAGGGTCACTGTCCCTAACCCTCCATTTCCTATAGGCCCTGTATCTTGCCAACCATGGGATCTTCCAGGAGTGTAACCCTAAAGGTCAGTAAGGGACCTCTGCATTCAAGAGGGTGGATGCAAAGGTGAACCGTTTGTGGAGATGAATGTTGAAAAAAGACCTGTGATTGGGAATACCTAGTTTAAAAGGAGGGACATATGTAAGTATAAGTGACAGAATAGGAAAGATGGTAAGAGGGCATTATAAGATTGCATATCAGCTGATAGATATGCAAAAGAGAGACACTTAGATGAAAGTATACTAATAAGGGCAGCTGGTGGGATGTACGATCATTATCTGATGGAGGAAAGGGTGATGGTTAGTAAAGGTTTTTGGAAAAGAGGAAGTGACAGGATGATACGAAGGTGGTGAAAGTGACATTGGAAAAGACAAGTGTGTGAGGAAATACTACAAAAGAATGAGTGTAGAATGACAAAAGATGAGAATAACCAAAGCTAATGGAGTGGGTGAGGAGCAGATGATAATTAGGGAAGGAGGGCTGGCATGTGTGAGAGAAGTAAGCATCAGCGGATGTCGGGCAATTGAGAAAGGGTAGTTAGTGGTCGGATGATGAAGCAAAGTTGCTAATGAAAGAGGAAGTACTTACAGGGATGGATTGAAATTGACTGGGATATGAACAAAACAGATTTATAGGAGGTCAAGAGGAAGGTTCAGGGTTAAAAAAAGGGAAAACAAGAGTTAGGGTTAGCAAGTACCAGCAAACTACAGGGAGAATAAAATGATGTGTTGGAGGGATTAACAATGTGACAAAAATGAATAAAACACATGGGAACATCGGTGAGAGGGGATAAAAGTGAAGTGGTAACAGGCAAAGATCAAGTGAAGAGCAAATGAGTAAGTACCATGAAGGAGTGTTGAATGTGTTTCATGATAAGGTAACAGATGTCGGGTGCTTGGCTTGAAATAAATATAGCAAGACAGGGTAAGTGGTTTGGTTAATAAAAAAGAGGTGGTGAAAGCCTTGTATAAAATGAAATGTGGCAAGGCTGCTGGAGTGGATGGAATTTCTTAAGGAAGGGGGTGACGGTGTTGTTGACTGGTTAGTTAGGATTTTCAGTGTATGTATGGATGATGGTGAGGTGCCAGAGGATTGGCAGAACACATGCAGAGTGCCCTTGTTTAAAGGCATGAGGGGCAAAGATGAGTTTCCAAACTACAAAGGTATAAGCTTGTTGAGTGTACCTGGAAAGCCAAAGAAGAGTGGTGATTGAGATTGTTGTAGCATGCACAGATAATCGGTCTGGGTAGGAAGAATGTGGTTTAATGAGCAGAATATGAGTGGATTAGGGATCTGCTTTGAAAAATGTAAGAAATACATAAAGAAAGAGAAAGGTTTGTTTATGGCATTTATGGATTTGGAGAAAGCAGAGATGCTTTGCAGAAGATGTTACAAGTCTATGGTGTGGGAGGAAAGCTATTAGAAGCAATGAGAAGTATTTATCAAGAGAGTAGGCATGTGTGTGGGTAAGCAAAGAAGAGGGTGAATGATTCCAGGGTCTCTGGCAGGGTTGGGTTATATCCCTATGGCTGTTTAATTTGCTTATGGATGGGCGGTAAGATAGATAAATTGCACAAGTCTTGAGGATAAGGGCAGGTATGAAATCTCTTGGGAATGAGGGGGTCTGGGAAGTGAGCAAGTTGTTTGCTGGTAATACAGTAATGGTGGCAGATATAAATAAGAAACAGCAGAAGTTGGTGACTGAGTCTGGGAGAGTGTGGGAAAGGATGAAGTTGAAAGTAAATGTGAATAATAGTAAGATTATTAGATTTAGCAGTGCAAAGAGACAGGTTAGTTGGGATGTGAGTTTGAAAGGAGAAAAATTCAAGGAAGTGAACTGTTAGTTTTAGATACCAGGGAATGGACATGGCAGCTAATGGGACCATGGAAGCAGAGGTGAGTCATAAGGAGGGTAAGGAGATGATGGTTCTGGGAGCATTGAGGAACGTGTGGAAGAGAAGTCACTATCTGGGAGAGTGAAAATGGTTATGTCTTGAAAGTGCAAAAGTCCAAAATGTTGTATGGATGTGAGGCATGGGCTACAGATGAGAATGGACAGAATAGAGTGGTGTTGAAATGAAATGCTTGAGGACAATATGTGGTGTGAGATGGTTTGATCGAGTATGTAATATAAGGACATTAGAGAGGTATGGCTATAAGAAGGGTATGGTTGAAAGAGCTGAAGAGGATGTGCAGAAATTGTCTGGACATAAAGAGAGAATGAAAGAGAAGAGTTTAACAAAGAGGATATATGTGTCAGAAGTGGAGGGGTAAAAGAGATGGGGGTTAGACCTAGTTGGAGATGTAAGAATAGAAAAGAGATTTTTAAAGCTCAGGGCCTGAACACACAAAAAAGGTGAAAGGCATGCACGGCATAAGAGTGAATTGGAGGGATGTACTATACATGGGGCAACATGCTGTCAATGGAGTGAACCAGGGCATGTGAAACAGCCATGGATAACCATGTGGTTTCAGTGCATTACACATGACAGCTAGAGAATGGATACAAGTGACTCAGGCATTTTTTTTAATCGGTTCCTGGTGCTACCTCCTAACACAGGAAACTCTGAACAAGTATGAAAGAAGACAAATTGAAATATTGTGAATTATCTCAGTCACTTCTAAAACAGTCAATCATTCAATCCTAATCTGTGTTCGTAGTATACTCCTTAAAATACCCTCTTTACACCAACAAACTGGCACACACTCGTACTTTTCTTAATATACAATAGTCAGCTTCTTACTCAAAAATAAAATTCCACCTTCTTAATTTCAACCTTTCTTAATGTGTGCCCTACCTATGAAAATTCCAACCCTAATACCAGTTAGTTCAATGAAACTTCAAATTAAGATTTCTTTTTCAAAGAACAAAATCAGATTAACATTTCCCTCCAACATAGAATATGTTCATACTTTCACTTACTGACCAAGGCTGCTACTCCTCTACACCAAATCTTCAACTAAAATCTCTGCTCTTGTTTATACTGCCCTGAGGTCAGTGTCTGTGGCTACTGTAGAACAAAAACACCTATTGCTCAACCAAAGGAGCTTAAATTTTCCAACATTGAGGCCATTTTGCTCAAAAACTTTTTTCATACTTGATTACCATTTCCATTAGTGAGATAGAGCCAGGAGACAGAAAAAGAAAGGCCACATCAGCTTACATACACATATATTTACATATATGCACATACACCTACACATACATCCATACATATACATTTACATACATACATATATATACATACATATACATACACATGTACATATTCATACTTATTCACCATTATCCAGTAACAACACCACCCCACCACAAGGGAAACAGCATAAATGCATGAAAGGAAAGGAAAAATGATATATTTACATTCTATTCTTCTCCGTCACACCTGATTGCTACTCCCTGCATCAACGAGACAGAACCAGGAAACAGATAAAGAAAGGCCAAATCCACTCACATCCATACTCAAGCTCCCAATCCACATCCAGGATCCACAGACCTTTCTGTGGTTTACTTTCTCCTTTCACTTTAGACTTTTCTACTGTCTACCTCCTATAATTTTACTCTTGATTTGTACCCCCCCCACCCACCCAATTCCTTCAACTATGTATAGTTCTTCAAATATTTGTCTTCCTTTTTTTCTTATTTCTTTTACTTTTCAGCCAAGACGACCATGACTGGAGCATGTGTGCTATAAAAAAAAAATCCAGCCTTCCATTACCATAAACTGTCTGCAATCCAGCCTTCCATTACCATAAGCTATCTGCCAAGGTATTAAGGATGTCAGAGTCATCATCATTAAAACCATCAATATGAACTTATAATCCCGAGACAAAAAATCTTAAACATTTCCCTCAGGAGTTCAAGAGAGAGATCATACACACTTCTACCACAGACAGTGTATTTGGCCGTTGAAAAAAAACTAACTTTCTTTAATTTTTCTGCAACCCTTATGGTAACTTAATATTTCAAACATATCAAGTGTAAACATACCATTTCATCTACAACTATCTGTAACTACTCTAGTATTCACCCATTAATGTAAGAGTGGTACATACGCTGTTTCCACTTCATTTTATTCCTCTGTGTGATTTTTCCACCCAAACAATGAATCACCATAATATTTTCTTCCACCAATAAATGCTACAGTCAACATTAGCCTTTTCTACCTCTTCACTAAGAGCCCTCACAATAAATATCTGATCCATGTATTTATGGCTTACAAGATATTCCCCTACTCACTTTCCATGGTATCTTTCTATCTACCTTATCAACTACAATGAACATGTTCATACCTCCTTAGTTTAATTTCATTTATATACACCTCTCCTTTTACACAGTTAAATACTTGCAGGACACATCTATTCAGTTAAGAGACATTCTTCACATTAAGATGTGGATATGACATACCTGTGGGTGTAGCTGAGCCATGGGTTTCTGAGACACTGTGCTTCAGGGCTTTTTCAGTATCCAGAAAAAATCTATCCCTTCGTTTCCGCTTGTATGGACGATGGAGGCGAACTGAGCCAGCCTAAAATCCAAGTCAAAATGTTTCAAAAACTCATTCCAGTTTATTACCTTAAAACAGATGAGTAATAAAGTGACATGGGGAAATAGAGTGGAAGAGTGCTAGAGGTAGCGAAATGGTGAAATACATTGATTGGTGTATGTGAGGATTTATTACAGGGAACAGACATCAAAGATAGATAGGTTAGGAATAGTAAAACTATCTCCAAACAATTCAGTTGATACACTTTCTATGTATTCACCCTAAATAAAACATTTTCATCACTTCTTTCTTGTTACTCCTAAATATATACCCATTCAATACATAGCCTTATGGATATTTTCACCTTATCCATTTTCTTTAAGAATCCAAATAACATGGCTATTTCCCCCTTTTCTCATCAACAGTTCAGTTGATACACTTTCTCTGTACTCATCCTGATCAAAATACTTTTATCACTTACTTCTTTCTTGTTCACTCGTTACTCCTGAATACATATCCATTCAATACATAAGTAACTTTATGAATATTTTCACCTTATTCATTTTCTTTAAGAATCCAAATTACCTATATATTTCCCCTTTTTCTCAAAAACTATTCTTCATAACTGTATTAACTTTCTTGCATTCCATGTGACTGCTAATATCCATTCATATTCCTTACATATACACTAATGCAGGATTGATGCTGTTCATTTTGGAACGTGTTTAAAAACATTCAGCTTGATATAGCCTCAAGCTCTCCGTTCAGTTAAAGCTTATAATTTTGGAATGAAGTTTGTCTCTTCAAAAGTAAATGAAAAAGTGAAGTTATTTGATAAAGCTGTTTACACAAGAGCTCTTGTGACATTTACTTAAATTGTAAGAAGCACCATGACTAACAATAATCACTTCTTTGTGCATAATTTGACACGTTCAAAGTTCATCTCAGAAGCATGGTCTTTGGATTTCTATTCCTCCTTTTTTATATTTCAGGGGTAAATCATCCCTATTAAAAGTGAAACACAGTAAATAAAACAACGTTACTCTGAGGAAGAGTTACACATACATAAAGCCATGTCACACATAGTGGAAGAAAGGTGTCTTTCATGTATGATTATATTATTTCTTGCCACATACAGACTTTACTCAAGAAGTTATGGAAAATCATTACATCATCAAATTAGAATTTCATTCGTGATACTTTTCCCTGAAAAATCAGTAGCTTAATTTTAAAAACATTTCACACCAATAAAATCAGTAATATATAATTCATGATACATTAATAATATACAAAATCATAAAATGATTATTATGTCTTAAAAGTATGAGCTTATAGATAAATATACAACATAAAAGTGCCCATGTGATCTTAACCCACTGTAAGTGGCTTTATGACAGAACTAAAGTATAGCCATGATCAACATGATGCTAATTCAAGCTACTTACAGCAGCATCATCATCCAGACAGGCACCACAGGAACAGGATGTAGCATGGACCTGAAGGTAACCCTCTTTTATTAATGTCTGTAAACTCTGACCCTGGAATCTGCAGAAAGTAGAAAATTTAATTATACCTCAAAACATCTAAGCAAACTTGAGTGTATGTGCCTCATCACTTAGCGTCCCCCAAAAACCTTGTCCGCCACCATATATTTAAAAAGGCAATTAACAGCTAAGGTTTATCTTGAGTACAAGCATATGACACTCTCAGAGTGAAATAATCATACATCTGGTTGCTGAGACTATTGTTTCTACAGGTGTGAGCACCAGCAACCTGCCTCAGTGTGCCTCAGGCTATCTTTAGGGAAGGATGTTTTCTTTAATGTTCTTTGCTACAACTTTAATTTAGGGATTTAGCTTCTGGGTACTGTATTTCTTTCACCTGTGCTTCAAGATGATTGGTTCTTAACTTTTGTAAGGAGAAAACCCAAATTCTCTCCAAGAAGCAAGAAAATGTGGGTGTACATGAGATTTCAAAGTGCACTGGGCACTCAGAACACAATATCAGATAGCTGCTTGCAAGAGCTTGTGGCCCCCCTGATGTCATCCCATAACCAAGATCTATCCCTGATTGCCCAGGGAAAACCTCTTGATCTACAAATAACCTCCTAAGATGAAAAAATATATGAGAAATCCCACATTTCAGCCACCAAACTTGGAAAAGCCATCTAAAACTTTTAGGAAACGTTACTCAAAGAACCATCTAACATAGCATGCAAAAGGACCTTCATATTCCCTCCTGCAAGCCAGCAGTCAAACCCATGCTTACGAAGGAAATGAAACACAACTAACTCACACTTGCAAAGAAATATAAAGACTGGAGTGAGCAACAGTGGAGTAAGGAGAGTGCTGGCCAGTATGACTCATTTCAGAATGTAGACAGTGAAACAAACACCAAGACAGAATGATGATCTGGAGTTGCTTTAGAGGTGCAACAGGTAGGGGAGGGATGTGCTTCTTACCTGAAAACATTATGATGATGGAGAGTGGTACATTAAGTTGCTAGAGAACTATCTGCTTCCTATTTATGAGGTTCTGAGATGTACTCATTTTAGGTGGGATAATGCCCCCTGTCATTAGGCTACAAAGTTGATGAACTGGTTATCAGAGAAAAATATTCAACTGCTGGAGTGGCCTGGGATCTTCCCAGACCTTGACCCAATCAAGAACTCCTGGAACCACATGAGAGTCAAGCTTGCTTTCTGGAATATCTCAATAGTGCCTTGCCTCGTTCAAATCAAGGCCCTGTGCATCCAAAACCTGGACGTAGAATACTGTAGAAATGTTGCTAATTCCATGCCCAGACATCTTCAGATGGTAATCAAAGCCAAAGGAGAAATGACAAAGTACTAAAATGTAAGTGTGACATTGCCTTTGAAATATATCAGGGTGGACAAGGTTTTTGCGTACACTATATATATAAAATGAGCCTTCACTTACAAGCACACATTCTATATGTGATGAGAAAATTAACAAACTCCATATTGATTATGAAAAATAAAGCAACGTTACAAATATTTGAATGAAAATTATGGAATAGCATAAGTCAACAAAGTCAACCAAAGATACTAATGCACACATAATGTACACTGTACTGAAAGACTATAGCCCAGTCATCATCTCCCAACTACTAATGCAACCCAGTGACAATAACCTTAACCCTGGACCACCAGTGAACCTCTGCCCGCAGTGCAAAAGGCCCATCACCAAAAAGCTTTACTACGTCAAATTCTACAATTGTCTTAAGTGTTACCACCTCCAGTGCACTTCACTTCCATCCATAGAAGACTGCTCAAAGCACTGGACATACAACAACCACTGAGACAGCAACTCCCAAAGGATCCTTACTCTCCCAGCACAAATACCCTACAAATCGTACAATTCCACTCATCCACCAAGCCATACCATTCTCTATCACTGAGAGTACAAAACAGTACAGAACAGCTCACCAGCAATGACAACACCCCAAGAATACACTTTTAAGGATATAACTCCACAGTTCTAACTCCACCATAATCAACATATACATACCTACACACATCCAATTATATTCCTGACTACAAAACCTGACCAGCACATCTAGCAACTCTCTCTGCTAAAATTTTAATGCCCGCCACTGGGCTTGGATCAACATTCACACTTTAAAACCCCAAAAGAACTACTCGTAAACCAACTCTCAGTAACCTCAACCTCTGCAAAAAGCTTACCAGATTCCTAACCCACCACCATCAGCAGCCAAACTAACTACGCAAAATGACAACCTCAAGGATGATATACATACTGTCCTCTGACCATCCTATTAACACTTCATCTGGCCCATCAAACTCACAGAGCCATCAAAAAGACTTATTTAAACTACTGACAAACATAATGGCTAGTTTTAACACAGTATAAGGAATCTAAACTCCAAAATTTCCCCGTAAGTGATTTCCCATTCCTAAATTAAGCAGTCTTGCACAACATCTACATCACCAACCAAGCCAGAAAAAGCAAATATCACATGGACATACAGCAGTTTCACTGAAACTTTTCACAGGTCCCAAACATAATGAAACAAAGAAACCAGCTCAGACAAAAGCCACACATCATCACCAGAATCCACTTAAGAAATACAAACATACAGCAACATCATTACTCAACTAATTACTGAAAGAAAAAACTTCAAACTGGCACTTCTGCATACACGGAACAACACGACCTTCAGTAACCAACTCTTGTGCACCCTAAAAAAGATCCACACTAACCCAGCCCCCCAACTCATGAAACACCTCTGATCCAATCCAATGACATCCCTTCTCCCACAGAACACAAACTCATGTGGCACTTCTCAATAATCAGCCATAAACTGGTCACATCCCAGAAAAAAGAAATTCACAACAAACCTACAGAAAATCCGTCTAAAAATAACTACTCAACCACCCTTCACTCCCAGAGATACAAGCAATGCCATTAAAGCCTAAAAGCAATCTAAGCACTTACA
>JAUUDZ010021820.1:243-11253 GCA_032361705.1 Panulirus versicolor | reverse complement strand
CACACACACACAGTGTGTTTACAACGGATGATACAATTAATATTTGTTTCGTTCAAATCTATCAATTCCATATTCACTTCTCAGCAAATCAGAACTGGAAGGCTCTAATGAACCTCTGGTATACAGTATACTAAATACAATCCTTTTTCCTTACTTTTCCTGGGAGTAAACTGTGAGGGAGAGGTATAGGGAAAGTTAAGGGGATAATGAAACAAAGGAAAAGATTGCAAGAAGGGAGTTAAACGTCTTGCTGGCTGTGCCTTAAGCCCGTGTCTCGACTGAACCTAATTTACTACAATCATCACACGCGTTTTATCACATTCTATTCTTCCCCATTTCTTTTTTTAGTATATTCATTATAAAGGATTATCTGTATTTTGTAATAATAAGATTATAAGAATACTTAAGCTTAAATGAAATTAAAAATATATAAAGACTAAAAGAGAAAATGACCGTTAATACCAAACTCTAAGATACTTCATAAGCTAAATACCATACTTCGCCTTAAAAACGAATCTGGTATAGTAATGGGTCAACAGACAACGTGGGTAGTCAGATCTAAAGCTCTTTATTTATATCAATATAACTGGTGTCCTTCAAGGTGTTTGCTGTGGCCCCGAGCAACTCGGTTCTAAGGTCTGAACAATCTGGTTTCGAACTAGTACCAAACAAGCTTGTTAGATCGTGCAAACTTTTCTCTCATTCTCTAACAATGTTGTTAGTTTTTGAGTATAGTTTTGCAAAATACTCGACATTGTTCCTCTTCCACACCCTTTCCACTTTTCAAATCATGTCCCGAGCGAAAGACCTAACTAGCAACCACAACCTTAACACTAGAAAGGACTGAATCTGAGGAACTCCTCCAGGCGCCCCTCGAGGTCGTGAACTGACACAATCGCCTAATCTGATGAGGGGCGCTGAGGGTGGGGAGGCTTGTCCTGGGCGAGGCGTCTTTGAGGAAGATCTGGCGACGGTGCTCGTTCATTAGGATGGTTGGTTTTCAGACCAAGGTTGGTTGGCGTTACCAGTAGTGGTCAGGATCTATTTTGAGACAGCGATCCGTCTCGAAACGAGCAAGTAATACAGCCTAATATCTCATGTGGCACCATACATTAAACGCCGCTCCGGATGTAGTAAGTTTTAATGTCAAGGTTGAGCGATGCAAATTCGCAATCATGTTTCCCTTTCAGCGTACTGGCCAACGACTTGGTAACGACACTTTGCTCTCGTCACGTCGTGTTCCCTAGGATGAGTGAGGTGATGGTATGAAAGGGGCAGCTGCAGGGACTGGTTGGCCACAGGTTTGCTCCACCAACTGGGGTGGTTAATTTTGGTGGCTATATCCATCTGCTCATTACTCAATCAGCCGGTGGTCCAGTATAAGCTGCTGCTAACCGGAGAACCGGTTCCGCTGTGTTCAAGGCTCGAAAGCAAAGCATGACCCAGTGTCGGACATGGGCATTCAGGTTGTGGCAGGGTTGGTGGTGCATACGGCGCAGCTCATGGGTACTTAGCGAAGATTTTCCTCCTTAACTTTGTCGACAACCGGATTCTTGTTGAGGTTCTTTACTCGACCAAATTCCAGTCAGCCGCCCCGATCTCTTAAGCTGGGATCTGACCATTGGGCCTTCAGGCTCGGTGCTGAATCAACTTTGACAGTAATTATAGCCGTAGAAGCGTGGACGTGTGGGGAGGGGAATGGGGTGACGACTCTGGCCAGGAGTCTGCCGTCTCGTCGTAACTGTATCTTTTTGCGAAATCCGACGGCACGTTTGTTGCACCGGAGGCGTGCTGAGACTGGACTGCAAACCGCCTGACTTAAGATAGGAAGGCTGTTACCCGGGCGCTTCATGAATACTGGCTCTGGCAGAGAGAGGCTTTCGTATACTTGCAGGAAGGAATGTTTTCGAGTCCATCAACCACTGACCATGCATGGTACACAAATCAAAACATGGGCTGAAATGGTTGATAGTATAAAACTATGGCAAGAGCCCCAACTTCGCATGGTAGCCACCAGGCTGGTGGGGCTTCAGTCCGCACCTGAACAAAAACATCCAGATGAAGGAAGCCTGTCACGTACAGCGTCCGTCGTGGTTCCTACTACGCCAGACACGACAATTCCGTCAGTGACGATCCACATGTGACGTGTTGGTTTAGGGATGGTGATGGAAAAGGCTGTGTATGCACAACCACTTGGTCGTCGGTCCACTCAACACGCGAGTATCCGCTACTGTTACTAATTAACGGAGTGAAGTAGTTGTGAAGGTGATGCAGCTACAGATGATCTTACAGAGAAGTTTGGAAGTAATGAGTAATGAATCCAGAGCTGTTAGATGAGTGGGTGGTGGGCTTGCGGTAAGGGTGGCAGGCCGATGGCCACCTACGTGTAAGGGTAGGCTGCTGCTACAATCACCCAGGTATGGTGGCAGCGAGTGGAGCAATATCCCACCGCCAGTCAAAGACTTTTGTTACGTAACTCTGCAAGGAGTCGGTGGTGGAAGCTGAAGAACAACTGGCTTGAAGTGCTGCATCCCCATAAGTAGGTCGTCTTCGACCTTGGGGATGACATCCTCCACGATGAGCTCATCAAGGGTAAGGCAAGTCAGCTGTTCAAGTGCAGGCTCGCAGCTAAGCATGACCATGTTGGCATGTGCCAACCTCAGTGCCTCAGGACAGGGTTAAGACAACACAGTGGTCTATGCAATACTTCTTCAATGGTATCGAGACTACGCATCTGTCAAGTTGGTCGTGATCATATAACACCAGGTGGTGATCATCCACATGTGTCGAGTTCACGTCTGACACGATGGATTGGTGTGGGCTTCTTGTATTTGTCCGCGGACCCAAATCCGTCGCCGTGCACTAACCACCGGAGGGCTAGCGGACAAGTCAGGAGTGATACACTTAGTCGTTCCAGAGGATGGGGAAATTTTCTCACCTTCCAGCTCACTGAACCGGAATGCAGTTCATCAAGGTCAGATATGTTACACTTGGGTCTTCTTCCTTACCTAATTGGGGAGAGAGGACCTGTTTTTACCTCGGCAAAGTTGAGGGAACTCGCTCTACAGAAACGTGAATCACCTTCACAGGGTTCCAAATGCGTCCTTTTTTCGACAGCTGTAGAGGTGCTTTGTAGTGATGGTTTGCTTGCAGGAACCAGTGGGTCTGGGAGGGTCCGTCGACGAACTTCAACCACACCGTATACTTGGCAGTGCATCTCTCTTACTCTGCACAACATGATCCTTCCTAGGATTCACTGACTTTAGCTAATCAACTGGTGTCGTCGATCAGCTGTGGAGCAGCCCAGAAAGCCTCAGCCCTAGAGTCGAGGAGTGGCTCGAGGGTAAAGCCGCAGTTAACAATCGTCAAGCTAACGAATGTGGATCGCTTGACCAGCCAGGGTGACTTGCTCTGAAAGCAAGCGGACTTGGCATGGGGATACAAGATAAGCAGTCGGTGGACGGAATATATTTGATGGAAAGGAAACCACATATGATCATCACAATTGTACCTGGACGCGATGAGGGGGAACATTGTACCTGGACGCGATGAGTGGAAACATTTAGAAAGGCTGACCTCCTCCAGTTCAAAAGGACGAGGTATTCTTATGACGTCCACTGTCGTGACACCGTTGAAAAGCCTGGAAAGTTGGTCTGATTAACTGATGATTACTGTTCTTAAAGATTCGCCAGGCCTTAGCCTGACACGAGCCTTGTCTTTAGAAGCCTTTCCCTCTTTTCCTTGGCGGGCGGAGATCCTTAGCGGTAAGTATGCTAATGATGAGCACGGTCCCCGCGTCGAGAATAACTAGCAGTCGCTGTTTACGCTGCCTGGCTGACCCACAGATGCGTGCACGTGCACGCCCGATGAAGAGGCAGTCCTCGATGCGACGGGGTATCGTCAGCATGACATCTCATGCCACGTCTGTAGTCGCATGACTGCTTACCCTCGAGGCGTGGAGAGAGAGCCACCAGGTCAGACATAAGCGTTCACTACCCAAACGGACAGGGGTTGTGAGGAATACGTTATACAGTTCTATCTCCAAGAACCAGGGAGCCGAGAGCACTCGATATGTCGGGAAACATAACTGTAAGGATGCGATCATATGGGTCGGGGTCGTCCACTTTGAATGACAAGGTTACATGGGTGAGGGTGGAGGACCTGGAGCCAATGTAAGATGATCGTGCTCTGTTGAGGTGGTGGCAGGTCGTCCCCAAAGCTTGTTACCTCAGGGAATTTTCCCGATGAGGTTGTCCTCGTGCTGCTGAGGCTACTGGGTTGGGGGCGTCTGGCAAGTAATAAGTCGATTATTCCAGACTTCACTGAACAGCAGCGCCGACGACTGGAGGCTGTAGAACTTGGGCAAGTAACCTCTTCGAGCCATTATATTATATCTATCGACGTTTACTACACAAGCTGATACTTTCAAAGAGAAACATTCATATCTGTGATAGAAATAAAAAAATAACTATAAAATGTTGAGACCCTGCGTCTGACAGGCTTCGTATAAAAAGAGTTAGTTATTGTTTTTACTTTGCTCCAGAAATGATCCTGAGCATTAGACCCAACTCGCTCCTCTGGTCTCCCACAGATGTACATCAGTTTATAGTGTAAACATGAGTTTATCTTTAGGCTATTCAGAATAATTAGTTATTTTCATGAGTTTATAATTTTGCTTTTAATTTAATTGACCAAAAAATGTGAGATAATATTAACGAAACAAACGTTCCACAGATCGAATATAACGGCTCTTTTCAGAGTTCTTCGTTAAACAGCGGCTCCGTTTTCTTTTCAATATCATCTCTGAAATTTGCTCCTGGGAATATTCTCATGTTAGGCTAGGTATGGCTGCATTCTGTTGGGTTAGGTATGGTAACGTTGGTTAGCTTGGGTGTTTTCTTTACATACGTTTGGAGAACGTAATACTTAACCTCGAGTCTTCCATGCAAAGACGCGAGAAACTTGTCTCGTACAAATTCCACTATTTTTCCTGAAATTTGAAATTCCAGTCACAAATATGGACATTAGCCAGTAAGTGCAACAACTTTTCATCTTTAGTAACTGACGACGTATTAAAAAAAATTTGCAGAGTGACAAAAAGGTTGATAACTACCCCAGTCTGGTTAGTGCATCCTTGATCGAACCAAAGCGCATGATTTTCATGATGCCATGTAAATACTAACAAAAACAAATACCCACCAAAAGACACTCGGACAGACTCCGTCCCTCCACATCCCTACTGCCAGAGAACATTACACAAACAGTGGAAACCATCTGAAAGAAATGACAGCGACAGGGTCACGTCTAGGCCACATTGATCACCATAATCATTTTTTTCCATATAACAAATGAAACACAAAAACTGCGAAGGAAGTAGAAAGGATACGACACTGGAGGGTCCTCCTGTTTCTAGCGTCTGCCGTGAAGGTCATCCTAGTGATCTAGATGACGTCTCACAAACCAGCTTCTCCTGCACGATGGTTACGCAGGTTACACTCTACCCTGAGAGGACAGTTTAGGACTAGGCTTCCCGATGGGTGCCTCAGGCTGAGTGATGCTGCGGGTCGACTTTAATCATAATGTCGTGAGACCTGGCTGTTACCGAACATCTGGAAGGAAAGCTGTCCAGTTCTACTTTTCGTTCGTCATATAGTCCAAGAGGCCTTTGTGTAGGGTTGCAAATAACCGCAGTTGATGGGATGAACTGAATGACATATGCACCCCTGATACGTACGATACTTTCCCTCGTGTTTCCTGCACCATCTCTGCTCGTAAGCAGATGTAAACCACACTGTCTTCCCAAACTGTCGTGCGAGCAAGAAACTAAACTTTGTATGCAGATTAGGGACAGAAGGCTGGTTAGAGACAATGCCCTTCAGTATTTTCTTTGCGTATATTAAGCAGTGTTCTTCCTATCCAAGTTTTACTCGGTGCTTTTCTTTTAGGTTCTTAAGTTGGTTTTATTAATTCGTATATCTTACTTAATCGACTCCGGCAGTAAAAGAATCTTTAAATATTTTCCCGCTCTGTGATTTCCCCTGTTCTAAGTGCATTTTCCACACAAGATTACTACTATATCATAATATCCTCTTTCATGGCATTTTTTTTCTTTCTTTCAAGAAAAGTGTCGAGATCAATCGCGGCCCAAAATGATTGTCAAACATCACAAATCCACAGAACAACAAACATGAACTTTTTCCCAGGATGCAGATAGGTACGTCATGATACAAACCTGGGCAATCCTGGGATACTTAGTTCTCAGTCTACATGTATTCCCATCCGGCAACATGGACACGCAAGGCTTGAAGACAAAGAGAGGAAAAAGCGTCAGCATCCGGCGTCCGTGGATAAATTCAACATACAACCGTCACTCGCTACAAACACTTTGGATGGGAAAATGAGAACACTGTATAATGTGCTATATATGTACCCGGAAAGTGTATCCCATTAACCAGGTTGTCTAGGGCATGTAGGCCTGTGGGCCGCCGCCTCAAACACTGAGTGACCAAAGACAACAGTGCGGCTGAGTCATACGCCACACTGTATACAGGGAGTAGAAGAATATACGAAACCACTGTATGGTAAATTGGTCACACACACACACACACACACACACACACACACACACAGAGGCCTCCCTTGTGTAGTGGTCAGGGTTACTGACCAATGAATTAGTATGGAGCCTCCTGTGGTCAAGTCCGCAAGGATTCGAATCCTTCGTGCGACAGTAGGCCCACAGCTAATCCCAGCTGACTGACCATCCTCTCTTCGGGCTTGGTCAACAAATGGGTACCTTACTTAGGCTGGGGTGTGTGTATAAACAAAGGAGTAAAAACATGATACATACGCACAAGGTTAAAAAACGGGACAAAGCGAATGTAAACGTATCATCCTGTAACGCACAAATAGTAATCAAACAACTCACACTGAGCTAAGTTACACGGAAAGGTCAGTGACCTTAAGTCTGACCATCCTAAAGACAGAAGCGTGAGGGGTGACCTGACCACAACCTTTTAGATTTTTAAAAAGACTGAAGACGTAAACAGGGAACAGTCCTTCGAAAGATGTAGGAATAGAACTAGAGTCCATAACATTAGATTAAGCAAGATACTAGTTACTAAAGATGTGAGGAAGTATTCTAATACCGTAACAGTGGTGGGTGAGTGAAGTAAATCAACTGAGGACAAGGTAAACGCAGACGGCATACAGAAATTTAATTAGTTGTCGGATGGCAGAGAATGTTCGAGGGACGGTGCCCCACATGTGTACAAGCCCTTCCTCGTACAGTACAAATAGGCCAATCCACATAAACAATCAAATATAACAATACGCACATACATACCTTGATGCGATACAAGACACACTCCAGTAGATATCAAAGTCCAAAGGCAAGCGAAGGGACGTAGGCAAATAACGCGAGCACACAAACCAAAACGAACGCAAACCAGACAAACACACACTAACCACATTATCTCAACCCCGTGTCGGCAATGAAGCTGGTCCCTGCGTGTGTATCCACGCAGAGGAACACTGTCCAGGTGCCTTATATAGCGTGTCCGGCTCGGTGTATGTGGCTCCCCGGGGACATCATCGACCGTAGCAACTAGGTAAGGACAGGCCGCCTTCTGTGTGTGTGTGTGTGTGTATGTGTGTGTGTAACGAAGCACAACAGGAGGATAACGGAGCATGAAGCCGTGGTCTCGAGCAGTACAAGCAATGGAATTTTAATTTTTCTTCCATGCATTTTCACAATCAGTCAATTACCACGCAAAGATTTACCCGTTGATCTGCGTTACATTGGAACTTACGCAAGAGGAAGGACTTACCAGTTATCGAGCAACTGACCGGTTTCTTATTTTAGCTAAAGCGTCCCAGACACAGCCAGACTGCTGCTGTCTTCACATCATCACGCCCGTCACCACAAAGGCCCAACCTACAACACTCTCTCTTAGACTTTGAAAAAAAAAACAGAGCCTGTCAGTAACAGGTCTAAAGTCAAACCCTAAAGACATGTCATAACATCTAATCATCAATAACAGTATGATGGCGTAGCCTCTGATCCGTCCCTTTACGGACAGGTCAGCGGTGGCGCCTCCATACCCAAGGGTCGGGTCGGGTCGGGTCGCACCGTCGAGTTCAAAGGGTTAACTAGACTGTGGCGGACACGCTCGGGCAGGGCTGAGCCAAGACAGTCCTTCGCAAAATGTGTAGAATGTGGCGACACTGCCGCTGTGTTCTGAACTCTGACGTGTGATGGATGACTGACAATCCATCAGTTGTTCCTTAACAATCAACTCGTTACGGGTCAGCAGCTTTCCAGGTGCCCGCTCATTCCCTACACCTACGAAGAGGAAGAGAGGAAAGGAGAGGAAATACTGAAGGTCAACCTTGAAATAAATCCTCAAAGCCGGCGTATATATACACAAACGCATATATATATATATATATATATATATATATATATATATATATAGCTCGAGGGACTATGATTAACAGTGACAGCGGACTGACGTGTTCTTCTACACATCAGACGGAGGGAAGATGTAAATCGTCACGTTGTTCACAGGTCTTCATAATATGTAAATGTTCAGGTTATATAAATGGTCAGGAACGAGTTCCCTCACCCATACAAACAGCCCTGCACTGGGACTACAGCCCAGACCACAGGGAGTGTCAGTGTCTGCCATTTGAATACCGTAATAAAACATTGCTAGGAAAATCTGTAATATATTAGAGCCGTCACCTGGGACACTTAGCTGGGTGAGATGTTCTCCTAAAGAGGATGTAGTTGTTTACCTAACTCCACCTCGTCTTCCAGCGATGCTTGTTGGACTGGGAGACCCTCCATATATGCTGACCCAGCCCGCCGCAACTTTTATAAATACTACCGTTGCCACCTGCATACACCCACGCGCAACAATGCCCCAAGCTCCTCACGCCATCACCCACAGGAGAGAACAAAAATGCCATTGTAATTACGTACACCCACACACTGGCTAACAACCACACTACTTCGAAACTACTTCAAAGAAAATCACTTTTAACACAACTAGTGCCGCCCCTCCTGTGCCACACTAATATCCAAAGCCAAACCACCAGGTAGAAACTGCAATAAAAAACTCCACAAACTGTACGAAAATAGAAACGTTTTAAGAAGCGTTATCATGGTTGTTATTTGATTGTATTTCTATTAAGTAAGAATGACGTGAACCATGTTACGTTAATGTGGTAGATGTTACAGTATAACCACAGGTATGATCCCTCCTTGTATGGAATACTGCCCTCACTGAGTCGGAAGCGGTCCAACTTATAAACTCTCCCAGGTTAACGTGAAAAATTTGATTGGCTTGTTCTGCGTCGCAATGTTGTTTCATTTTCCCTCTTTTATTGGTATCATTTTGGTTTTCGCTCCCGAGAGCTGGCTGTTTGTGTACCCCCCACCACTAGCTAGACCACGCAATATTCGGCAAGCTGTTGCATCACATGATTACTGTGTGGTCGTTGGCAACTCAAGGGTGGGCCGTTTTGATAACTATTTCTTTCCCTACACCTCGTAGCTTTGGAACTCTTTACATTCTCAGATCTTATCCAATAACAATAACCTCGCACATCTTAAAAAACAGGTTTTTCACTTTCTCCAAAATTCATAGATACTTTCCCTTGTCTCTTAGTTTTCCTTTTCGTAATCCTTTCTATATTTCAATTAAGGCCTGGCCTTGATATGGACTTTTGCCCGTGACTAGAGCCCTCAACTTAAAAAAAAAAAAAAATGGCTGAAACGTACGATGAATGAAGAGAAACTGAACATAGGATTTTATATAAGTAAACAGATAGGTTGCGTTTGTCGATCACAAATAATGTTTTTCTTATATAGGAAGAGACTGATTCTGGAAGAGAGAGAAACTGTAATATGGCTGAGATGTTTGAGGAGTGCGGTTTCATTTGCAAGTGGTTACGATTAATGAGCAGAAGTATTGAAGGCGCCCCCTTGTACAAGCACGTAGTTATTATACAAAATTATTGAGTATTTGGTTGGGGATTATTCTTAAAGAGTTCATTTTTTTTTATGCTGGCTGAGACGGCACGGGCAGCTGAGGCCCTAATCAAGGACATCCCATTAACGCTATATATACACCCTAGCCTGAGCCTGGTACCCATTTTATCGACCAACCCCTAGGGGTGGAAGAACACCTGGGTTGACTGTGGACCGAGTGCCTCAACCAGGATTCAAACCCATACGCTCGACCATGAATGCGTCACGGTCAGAAGCATAATATTTCACAGCGTTTCCATTTCATAATGAAATTAAAGTAACGGTAACTAGGATTTTACATTCTTAGAAAATATATCTAAAACTAAAGTTTTGATAAATAATGGTTCTCCTTAATGTGTCCTTTAAGAATGCGCATTAATCATGACGCCTGATACCCATTCCTGTTTAAGCATCATCTGGGCAAAGAACCTGGGAAATCTCTCCTTCACATGTACTGGCTTTGAGCGTGGATCTTCTGCCGAAATCACTGCAATTATTTTATCTGTGAGGCGGAGCGTTCTTATGACGCCGATTGCCGACAACCTCCCCGACTTTACCACTGTAGGTCTTCCTGGTCTTCAAGGTAATGGCGCAGTACGTAGGAGGTCCCTGGAGGGATATTACTACCCCCCCCCCCTACCCCGCCAATTTTCCAATCCTATCCCAGCCATATAAACTTAAAGATTTTCTGGTTTATAGCATTGTGCAATTTCTCTGCCACAATATCCACAACGTTACAATTCTGCCAATCTGGCAACTCTACTCCCAACGGGAGTTGCCAAGTTGTCTCTCGCTCCGGCCGACATCTCCTAACACTCGCAATGCGAAGGACATGTTGGTCTCCTGGCGACCTATATCTTTTGATCGGTATTTTCGACTTTCCATATGGTAATGGAAGTTCACCGCCATCCTCGAATTTCACGTGGGCATATACTGCCACAGAAGGATAGGTTCTCGGACTCGTATAAAATCTCAAC
>JAUUDZ010021798.1:0-10100 GCA_032361705.1 Panulirus versicolor | reverse complement strand
TGTTTGTTATATTCTGTCTATGTTTAAGAGTGGAAACCTTCCCACAGATACAGTCTACAGCCTAACTGGTCAGTACCATTTCTGACTATAACAAAATCAAATTTTTATCAGATTTCAATCAGTGTCTCCTTTTACAGATGGTTAACTTGAATTCTGAACTGTTACCCAATTGTGAAAATGTCCTTTGTCAGATGGAACAGAGAAAAGACCACAAAGCTCTGGTGCAGAAATGCAGGCAAACTTGCTGCATATATTGCAGCCACCATTTTATACTTAAGTATTATTACCTCTCAATAAGAGACCACAGCAATGCAATGAATTATGAATATCACAGAGGAAACAACTTTATGTCAGGGATTACAAATATGCAGGAAAATCTTGCAGAGCTCTTTAATGAAAGAATGTCAGATGGAAAATATTAGTGCCAAGAGTCCATGTTACAACCATCTGACATACAATCATATATACTTGCATTCTAGCTAAAAAAAATTATTTCCCCATCCAACATCTGAAGAATCAAATACACTTACCAACCACAGAACTACTTTGTTCAGCAGTGTGTCTCCACAAAATACTCTGCCTCCCAAACAAAACAAGCATTAGCTGTTCATTGCCATTTTGTGTAGGCTGTTCCCTTTGCTGACTTGCTTTTCTTTTTAATTTTGCCCCCTCTATCTATCTATATCTCCGATGTCCATTCCCTTTGGGAACTCAAGGGAGTGGCCACATTGTCTCCTTAACTGGTGAACTCCAGTGCCACTTTTGGTAGCTGTCATTATGTCTGTGAAGTACCCACACCATTATCTGAACCACCCAATACTCAGCAAGCTGCTGCATTGCATGATTATTGTGTGGCCATTGGCAATTCAAGGGTGAGCCATTTTGAGACCTGCTTCTTTCCCCACACATCAAAGCTTTTGAACTCTCTACCTTCTCGTGTCTTAACCAATAACTATGACCTGGCACGTCAAAAGACAGGTCTTTCATGTCCTCAAGAATTTGTAAGTATTTTCCCCTTGTCTTTTCTTTTTCCACTTCATAATTCTCTATTTCAATTAAAGCACAGCCTTGATGTGGACTTTTGTCTGTGACTGCAGCCTTCAACATAAAAAAAAATATGCAATTAATGCTGGTGCACTTAAGAAGCATTGAAGCCTAACCTTGGTGAAGTTACACATAAAAAAGAAGTCTTAAAAGGGTGAAACTCCATTGCAGATTGGCTTATTACCCCTTAACCTTTCTAAGATCAAGACAATCATCAAGGATAAGGTAGGAATTCCTGAGCATGTGAGGGGATCTACAGCCATGCAGCTCACCATAATTACTAAAAAACAGAAACAGTGTCACTGATGAGAATGAGAAACTTCTGTAGCTTGAGGACCAGCATTAGTGTCACATCCAAGTTTGCCTCATGCTGGTTCAGGAGAAGGCTTTGAGCCTATATAGGTAATTAAATGTGCATTTTTTCATTACAAGTTACTTTATTTTATTACTACAGACAGGTATATGCTCTTGATTTTCTAAAAATTTTCATTACCATATTTCTTTGTAATTTCTTTTTATTTTCTGACATACAAACATTTCAACTTAGAACAGGATACAGGAACAAAACCCATTCATAAGATGGAGACTCCCTGTATTAACCTGACATGAATCAATTATCAATGAACTAAATCAGATAACTTCAGAGAAGAGATTAAAGCTTAACAAATTTTAAAAGGAACAACTAATTTTCCTGATGTCTTGAAATGGTATTACATTTACCACGATCTTCATGCCACTGATACATATGTAAGAAAAGGAAATAGATGATTTTTGTTATGCTGATATTTTAGCCTGTTTTGTATTAAAGCCCCATTACCAAACTCCATTGTAAACAATACCTGTTCATCTCATTTATACTGCCTATCACCAATGTCATACTTTTTTCCTTACAATACCTCATACTTTGAAACCGTACTCTTTATTAACATTTTCTTTTCTTTCTTATTTGTTCACAGTTCCATGTAAAAAATGTAGCATTTTCATAAGCCAGCTACATGAAAATTCAGAAATAGTGGCATTATGCAGAGGATTTCATTACAGTGATTGGCAGTATAGAAAGAAAATTTTACAAAAGGCTGGGTTGTGACTGATAAGGCTTAAAAACCTTATAATGCATCCAACAAACCCTTATATTTTTCTGAAGAACAGAGATATGAAAAATAACCATCTTTCTTATCAGAAAACTAAAGTTGAACTCTGGACTCGGAGCACATCAATTCTAACAGCACAACAACCCTAACTGACAGTATGTTCACAGAAACTGATTAATATCTGTAATCACTCACAATGTTATCCATATATTATTATCTGTGGTATACATACCAATGCTAGAATAAAAGGGGGCATGAAGCAGAAATTGATGCAAAGGGTGGAGATAACCAGCACTTAGTAATTTGTTAATGTGCTGATATAAACAATGACAATAATTTCTTATACATATATATTGCAATTTATACAAAAGCGACTATTTTTTTTAATACTTGTTCAAAAATTACTGTGATAGTAACAGATAAAAAATAGCCTCATAGGCTCTCATCCACTCAAGACGTCATGTATAACGCAAAGAAACCAGAGCCCTCCATCTACAGCTAAACCCACGCATCTCGTGGTTTTCCCTGATCACTTCATATGCCTTGCTTCAGCAAAATGGGTCTCTGTACACCACAATGCTCCAGTTCTCTCAAGTCTACACATAATCGAAACCATTCTGCATGTTCAGACCCCAATAACATGAAGCATCTTTCACTCCATTCTTCATCTTATCCTCAGTCCACTTGTTCCATCAACTGACATGTATATCCTCTTAGTCTACCTTCATTGACTCTCAAATATGCTTCACTTGCTACCACACCACCTTCTTACTGTCATTCCTTACTCAATCAACCCTCCTCACTACATATTGTCCTCAAGCATTTCTATTCACAGCCATGTCCACTCCCAGGTATCCAAGACACTCACTTCCTCCAGGATCTCTCTATTCAAACTCACTTCTTTCTCTTTCCTGCTGAACTTCATGACCTTACTTTCTTTTTTTCACATTAACTCAACTTCTTCCTTTCACACATTTTCTCAAACTTGGACACCAATTTCTGGTGTTTCACTCAAGTTTGCAGTCAGAATCATGTCATCTGCTAACAGCAACTGACTCTCTCTCTCTTCCCCCCTCATTTACCTCCATCACCATGCACAGATTAAACTTTCACCTTTCTCACACCCATGCATTAGTATCTCAATCAAATTCCTTGCTGTTTCTAATAGGTTTCCTCATACACCATACATATGTAGCACCTTTCATAAGGCATCTCAATCAATCCTATCATATGCTTTCTCTAGATCTATAAATACCACACACACATCTTCCTTTCTCTAAGTATTTTTCACACAATTTCTTCAAAGCAAACACCTGGTCCATACATCCTCAGTCCTGAAGCCACATTGTTTCTCCTTAATCTGATGCTGTATGCATGCCACCATCCTTACTTACAACTTATCAGGTACAATCGACTCTGTAATTTGAACATTTACTTTTGTTTCTCCTACCTTTATTTACCGGCACTATACAGGCATTCTCTAAGTATTTTTCACACAATTTCTTCAAAGCAAACACCTGGTCCATACATTCTCTGTCCTGAGGCCACAATGTTTCTCCTCAATCTGATGCACGCCACCATCCTTACTTACAACTTATCAGGTACACTCGACTCTGTAATTTGAACATTTACTTTTGTTTCCCTTGACTTTATATACCGGCACTATTCAGGCATTTAGTTGAAGGTAAATAGAACGTTCCATGATATTTTAATTTTAAACATTTACTATAAATCAAATGACAATGTAGTGAACTGTGGTTGCAAAAACTAAGAATTTTCATCAAAAAGTATGTGGTATACCCTGAAATAGCTATACTGTAATAAAATTGCAATATATCATACGGAAAAGAAGAAAGAATACCACCCAAATTATCTCTTACATATCCCTAGGGGGGATGTTATTTTGAACTGGAAATCATTCAACCTTGTATTATAACTTCCAAGAAGCAGGAACAGAAAAAGAAACCAAGTGAGGATTTTTCTTAAGTACTCAGTTAGGGGACCTGAACATGGATGGTTGTAACTTGGGTGGAGAGAGGGGACAGATAGGTGCCATGTTCAATGAAAGAAACATAGATGTTCCAACATGAAATAAAACTGAAGATGAAAAGTGGGTAGAATGTTCAGGGGGTCAGTGAGAGGTTTCTCTTGTGGCACTTCTGATGAGGAATGAATGTTGGGTGTGTCAAAGAGTGTAAGGAAGTGTTTAAATTTTACGTGGGTTAGAATAATAGTACTTCAAAAAGTGGGCAACTGTTAGTGCTTATCCACCAGGAAGTGAGAGGAAAGAAGAAAGGAATGCGATCTAGAAGTTAAATAACTTCTTTGCTAGTTCTGATGCAAGGGATCAAATCATAATGCTATGAGTTCTGAATGCGAGAGTGGGTGAATGAGGTGTTTTAGGGAGGACGTGCTTAACCCTTCAAGTGGGCATCCATGTGCAGGAGGATTTGTGTGTGTGTCTCATGACATCAGAATTCAAAAGTAACAAAAAAATCACAAAATTATATTACCTTTGTGATGATCTAGTCTTATACTAAGTGAATGGCAGCAGGACCCTGAGGGGTTTGAAAGATTTGTTTAACAGCTTGATAAAAGACATTTCCTTCTTTCAATTGTTTTCAGATTGTACTCTATTTCATGCGCAAGCACACTGGTGATGGTAAATAAAATAAATATATTTAGAAATATATTACCTTTCACACTAAAATTCAGTGTGGGGGATATTGATGGCTAAGTGTGGAGAGGATATGGGAGGATTTGTTTCCTTCTTTACACTGAACACTGTACTCTTCATACAGACACAGCATTATATATGATGAGATCTTGTGGCTGCCATGTATGGGGAGGATATCAAAGGTGTCGTTCCCTTGTAAATATTCTAGATCTTTACATGTCATCTGTACCAAAGAACTCCATTACTCCAGAATTAGAGAAAATTAGGCACGAGAGTTCACTGGGGATGCTTCCCCTTCTTATGTAATCCACCACTAAAACCCTTTGTCACTTATTCCTTGACATTTCTCATGTTATTCTTCTTCCATTTCTTCATCAATTTATATACAAAGTAACTTAAGTCATCCAACAACCTAGGTATTTTCCATGTAGTCACCATTGGGTCTGGTGGACCACCATCCACTCAGAATGGCAGTTGTAGGTGTGATGAGGATAGAATTTTTTCCATGCCTTCTCAGCAATGGAAAAGAACCCTATAGGATTTCAACAATAAGTCAGGTGGATATTTAAAATTCAAAAAGAGGTGGAAAAAGCATGGATATCAACTGATATTGGTTAAAATCATGGAAATGGTGGTGAAGGTATGGAGTGGAATGACTTTACAGGATCCTATAGCCACAGAGAGTCATGGAATGGTTTAGTTACAAGAAAGTATTAAAAATGAGGGAAGTAGTGAGGACATGAGTTTAGTTAAAATATATGAATGAATGATGGCATATGCATCATCAATTCTGTTTGTAAACTTATGGGAAATTGAAATCTTGGGATGATAGATCCATAGGAGCAATCAAGTCTGGAGTGGTAATTAATGTAGCTAAGGCATCTATGATTTTAATTTTTTCTCATTGTATATAATTAATAACAAATATAAAACTAAAGGTAAGCAAAATTTCAGGATATTGCAATTCTATTCTAGAATTTATAAAATCTAATGGGCCTCAGATATCTCTCGAGAAGCAATATTTATTTGCTTATTCATACTTTCTAAGTTCCTCTCTTAGAGTTAAACTAAATGTATAATTATATGGATGAACAAACTTAGTTTTTTCACCGTTACTTTTAATCAGCTCACGATTTTCGTTTGCCCATTTAAAGATGGACCCTTCTAAGTTGTAAACTTCAACAGGGTTAGATAAGTGCACGTTTTTCAGTTGTTTTATAATCTTCCTAGCTAAGTCAGATGATCTATATCCCAGTGAGCAGTAACAAATAATCTTAAATGGGTACTCTGTAGCCTCATTAGGCAAAGAAGATCCAAGTGTGGATCCCTCTGCTGTGGACTGAATCCCCATACACTCCTTTAGGAGCTCAGTCAGTTCCTCATTATCAATGGTATCATCAACCCTTCTAGCTCCCTGAAGGTGACTTACTTCATACTCACATTCACTTCGAACATCAAAGAGAATAACAACACCTTTGGAAGCAAGATAACCTTCTGCTGAATCACTCTTGGATTTACTACTGCAATTACACTGACTTCTTTCTTTTAATACTAAACTATCAAGATCCTTTTCAAATGACTCTCTAATATCTGTAGTGTTATCTTTAGATGTATTATTAATGTGTGCATCCTGACTGTGAATGCCATCATTCACCTGAATCCTACAGCTATCTTGTACATGCAAGCCACACACAGGTTCCACTGGTACTGATAACCACTGAGCAAGACTTTCAGTGCTAATATGAGAAACATCACTGTATTTCTTGCGGATAACCCAAAGAATTGCATCCATCCTAAAAAAAATAAAATTACAAATTAGAAATTCACAGCAATTACTGACAAGTGAAGTACAGTACGTGCAATGAAAGTTTTTTCCTTCTGATGAGAAGATATTTAGTCCTTATGAGAATGCAAATATTCAAAAGGATTTCTTTTACTTTCTTAATCATTCTAATAATGAATGAATTTAATAATATGAGTAACACAATGTAATAACTTTAGAGGCGATATAAATACTCAATAAAACAATTACACTGATAACCTAACTTGCAATGGGGTTACAATCCTGGACAACCATTTGCAAGTTAAAATATCTTGTCAAACAAGTAAAACCCATGTCATAAAGAAGTTCAAGTTCCAAAAGTTTTTCCCTACTTAACTCTTATGGATGAAAATCTTTCACTCTATCCTTCTACCTCCAATTTGGTCTCCCACTTCTCCTTGTTCCCTCCACCTCTAATACATATATCTTCTTGGTCAATATATATATATATATATATATATATATATATATATATATATATAGCATCTAAACATATATAGCCATTTTTCAATTCTAGTTTTGATGAGAGGCTATACAAAAGTGCTTTATACAGCTCATGATGATTACAGAAATACCTGCAGCAGAAGAAACTAATGCTCTTTATTAATCAACAATTCATTGGTAGTGGGGAGGGTTATGGCAACTAAGAAAAAATATTGGGTAAAACAAACTGACTTCAAAATCAACAGAACCTATGGAAAATCAACCTAGCTTCCCCATAGCAATCTTAACTCTTTATTAATAATACTATTTCGATAAATAATAATGTATTCATATACTAGTAAGTCCATTCACATACAATGTTTGATATGTTTACTTCCTCCTGCACATTGCAGCCAACTCACTCTTAATATATACTATCTCTGGTCATTATAATCCTATCATTCAAATTGGTAGTAGATTAATACTCAAAATCAAGCTCATGTGACCTAAATTACCTTTACATTCCAATGACATTATCTTCATACAAATCATTTCTGTGGTACAATTAAACCCGAACCTGAACAAATACAGTAATACCATAAGAAAATCATGGCAGCATTAAATTCAAAGTTAAAAACCTTTTCTCTTTTATTCTTGTTGCCAATATATCTATCGCCTATGTTGGCAAAATAACGACTACACATTTTCATCATTTCCGGCAAAAATACTTCTAATCTAACGGTACAACTTGGAATTTATTGGAGTAAAAGCAATTGTTTCACATGCTCACAATCTCCGGTTACCTAATACAGAGAGGTTCCTCTAACACACTTAACCCACCATCACTTATCACAGTGAACTATTTCCGGAAATCAATCGTCAGGTATTTTTGTGATGTTGCCACCCACCCTATCAGTCCTCAAAGACAATCATTAATCTACGGCAAGCCTAAAGAATCCCAAGCTTTGTCGTGTGAGTTATTAAATTCATGTAAAACAGGCATGGTTAACGTGACGCAGCTATATACAAATTTGAAGGCTTAAGCACCTTTGCGGTAGGAGGTCAGTCGTCCACGTCACTCGCTACTCCCGCCACTTAGTCAATGCAAAATCTATAATCAATCATATCTTGATTCATAAAACATAAAAGCGGAACATGATATAAGGATAATCAGAATATTTAGGTACATAAATCATAGAGAAAATAAGAATAAATCGCAAAGGTAATAAAAAACTTTACTGCAGAACCTCCTGTTCAGGTTTCCATTTTATGACAACAAATATTAACCATGGTCGAGAAAAGGAAGAGTAAGAAGAAAACTCAGGTAATCTTTCTTTTTATTTCTTGCATAGTACCTTACGTAGCCACTTGATTTATTCCAATAACCTCACAAGAGTTTCTCATCTATTGATTTGTAGTTAAAGAAAACAATGCCAAAGTCCTGAAATACGAAAGTAAGCAGGTTGAGCATGGAGGTGTAGGGTCAACCAGCTGTTTATCTTCTAGTTGCTTTAAGGTTCGGGAAGGTTGGAAATGATCAAAGTCACTTTACCGTTGTGGATAACGGTCTGGAAAGTTCAGTGACTCCTCCCCTGGAGTCTGACGTACCGGCTGCGGGTTGGCTGCTCTCCGTTAGTTGGTTAACTTGGTTGGATGTTGCTGAGTTGTCATGTCGGAAACTCTGGCAGTTTTGGAATGTTGAAGCTTTTGGTGCCAGTATTCACGTGTGTAAGGGAAGAACATTTGGTAATTCGAGAACAGGAAGCAAGTCTTTAGAAAGGGAATTCAGTTATATGATCTGATAAATGAATTTGATTGTTAACACGTGAAGACAAGCTGACTTGATATTATTATCCGTGAAGTTGAAGGAATACATTCTGGTATCTTTTGTATCAGAGCTTCAGTGAGAACTTCCATCTAAGACCTGAGATATATTCAGCATGTCAAAGAAGAGACTGAAGGTATACTTAAGGGCTGAATGTTATGGTGTACCTCCTTTCTTGAATAGCAAAGCTGTAGAAGTTTTCCTTCTTTTGTCTTTCACTCTTCTACTTCATTTAATGTGTATCACCAGTTCTGCACCTCTGTTAGTTGTGAATATAGGTTGAAGTTGTCCTGCTGTTTTAGTGTAGTATGTATATAATACAACAATATGGAATATGAGGATAGTATATATGAGGGAAGATTTGCAGTTAATTACAGAGTCACTTTGGTTAAAGAGTTTTAAATATCACAACAAGCTTTGGAAAGTGGCTGCATATTTTTTAGATGCTTTATGTTTTTCGTTGTCATTACAGAAATACTTGTAGAGGACAGAGCTAACATATTTTTTTCAGGCGAACAGTATTGAGGCGATAGTATGGTCAAAATCTCTTAGCTTAGCATTGAAATTAACTTTTGGAAATGGTTTCTTTTAAGTGCTGTAAATAGTTTGGGTTTACTAAAAATACCTTCTGAGCATGATTATGTTGCATTGAATGATGTTAAATAAGATGAGAGTAGTATACCTTGGAAAATGTGGGGTTAGATTAAAGTTGGCAACATGCTCATAAAGATTGGTCAGAGTCTGAAAATTGTACTTGACCTCCTAGCAGCTCAGGTTTATGCTTAGGTAAAAGTCCGGTTTAGCAGTGCTTCAAAACTAGCTTTGGCAAATGGATAATTAGGTGCTTTGTATATCTCATTATGATTACTCAAATACTTGCAGCAGATGATTTTGGAGTTATAGATTTCATTGAACAATATGAAGTAAGGTAAAAGTAGTATATCTGGAAAAATATGTACCAGTATGTACAGGATCCAATGACAAGTTGACTGGATAGGGGCTAGCAACCGTCTTCGACTTGTATTTAGAGCCTGTTTACTGGCAAAAACACAGGTCTCTGGGGTTAGATAAAGTAAAAGGTTATGCACATGTAAAAAATTAAAAGAACCTATGAAAACCACCAAACCTCTAGTGGTTAAAATTAATGTAATTGTCTATAATTCAGTCAAAATGAACTAGCCATGCACATGAAAATGCAGTCGACATGGCATTGAATAT
>JAUUDZ010021797.1:0-22137 GCA_032361705.1 Panulirus versicolor | reverse complement strand
ACACACACACACACACACACACACACACACACACACACACACACACACACACACACACACACTCACACACACACACCCACACACACACACACACACACACACACACACACACACACACACACACACACACCAGATCTGAGGCAGCTGAGTTACAGGAAAAGGAAGAGAGAAGATCTAGGGGCAACCAGATCACAAGCTTAAAGCTTTTATGGGACCGATGACGCTGACAGTGTGACTGTTATTAGCGATTATATTCGCAACATTTGTCGAAAATGTAACAACTTTGCCTCGGTCAGATTGATCGGAATTCTATTTTTTTCTTGTCTTTTTCTTAATCCGAGTTAGACGGTAACGATCCTTAGACCTGAACCTCGAGGATCAGTTGAATATTGGAGGCATTAAAGGTAATTGTGATCTGAACCTCTGACCTCTGTAGAAGGTTGACAGTGGTCAACCTAAACCAGTCATCAACAACATAAACCAGGTTTATCCCCGGCATTATCATGATGCAGCAGATGTTCAGTGACGTCTTTGTCCCAAATTTCAAAATTATTATTGAAAACGTAGCCAAACTAATTGCCAAAAAAATAGTGTTTCTATGGTAACCTTTGACCCCATATTGAACAGCCAAAAATGCTCGTATGGTAAATGTGACATACATGGTGAGTGAGGCATTTAAAAAGACACTCTTGTACCTCAGTTCATGAACACCAGCTGACATACGAGTAAGTAATGCCCCTAAAAAAAGTGTCCATTAAGTCACCATTGACCTTACGTGATGGTGGGAACAGCTCACACCACAAACCTATCCTGGACATCGTGTGTGGAGCTGGATTTGTACGTAGTGGTTCATGTCAGCTACACCTCGCCTCACTGCAGTACATCACACACTCGATAGTACTACAGTACGTATGTACAGTAGCGAGAGTTTAGCAGACATGTGGGCTTAACTGGTGGACGCTGCTGGCCCCTCTCCCAGCCACAAGCACAGTGAAGCAGTGACCACTCCCTGAGTCAGAGGTACAGTGAAGCAGTGACTACTCCCTGAGTCGGAGGTACAGTGAAGCAGTGACCACACCCTGAATCACAGGTACAGTGAAGCAGTGACTACTCCCTGAGTCAGAGGTAAAGTGAAGCAGTGACCACACCCTGAATCACAGGTACAGTGAAGCAGTGACTACACCCTGGGTCACCAGCTACCGTACAAGGGACATAGCCACACCAGCAACTCACACATCGCCAGTACCTCACTCCCGACACCCCGAGCCTCTCCTCTCCCCCTCACTAAGATGGTCGTCAGACAAAGCTGTCGGCTCCGCCACTGGAGCCATTTAAAAATCCCTCTGTTTACTTTTGTAAAATACAGGGAAGCCGACGGCCCCTTCCTGCCAGCACGCCTCCAGCCACAACTTTCTGCAGTTTTCGATCATTTCTCACATCCACTCGTCTGTTGGCTAACACATCCCACCCTGGCGATAAGCATATTTATTACGACAGGCTTCCCTGGTTAATTAAACTTTCTTGTGAGTATAATATACACTGAGTAAGGACCAACATATAACCAGCCTCGCAGTAGAGAGCACTGTACGTAATATAGGAACCTGTTCTGTATATTGCCTTGCGGTGTGTCTCAGTCAACCGGCTTAGCGTAATGGATATCGATATAACAAACCTCCAGCCGCTCGTGTACATTAAAGTTTTATCGAACGTCAGTCCAGCTTGGGTGACTGAAATCCTTCTCGTCGGCAAGATACTTGTGAAACTCGAAGAAGAATCACTTCAGGTAAGGAAAATAGAACTGAGGAAATATATGTTTCCTGAAAATGTGTCGTGACATAAGAAACTGCCAACAATAATTTCAATATTTGAGGGGTTTTTGTCTGGTTTTCAAATGTCCATTTACAGCCAAAAATGACTATTGGAACATTTTATGGTCTATTATACTTTATTGTCTTTTACTTCAAGAATAAGCAACACACACACACACACACACACATACATATACATCTTTTTTCTTCATACATATTCGTCTTATCGCGCGTTAGCGTTAAGAACAGAGGACTGAGCCTCAGAGGGTATATCCTCACTTGGCCCCCTTCAACTCAGTAATCATCGAACATGATTAAGACTCGGGGAGCATTGAGATGATCAGACCGACAGATACATCACCAGATACATATCGAAAATGTTAGAATGCCTCACCCTTACCTACACACGTATGTGAAACTGCCCCATACTTGACGACAGATCCTGTAGAATATGGAGAGTAAATTAATTGTAAATCAGGGATGCCATCTCGAGGCACCAGGTAAGGACATAACATGAATGTTAAGGGCCCCACGTCTGCTTAACGGCTTAACTACTTAATTACTGCAAGTCGTTGAATACGTCGGATCTACGAAGAATACAGTGAAGCAACATCACTGGGAATGTACTGTTCAAGGTACTTTTTCTTCTTTGACTGGAATACGAGTGTGTGTGTGTTAGCGTGTCACTACGCATGCGGACAGCAAATTACATAACACCTACGTGAAGTAAACTCACCCATGAGAATGACGTACAACCTTTACGTATGGCCAGTCTATCGTACCTATGAGTCGTACCGTCCGTCCGTACTGAAGGTTGTAGCCCAAGGCTCCTCCCGTCGTACTCAAGGAGTAGTTAAGGTAAACACGTAAGTGAAGTTGTCATCGACATCTTTGATTTAGCGAAGAATATGAATCACGGGACCAGACTGAAAAGCTCTGGAGAATCATCTGTCTGTTGTAATCATTCGAACGGAAAGTCGAGGTTCATGCTGCACAGGGAGAACATTGGAAGGTATTGTCACCTAAGCTGCGCGGTGAGATAATCCCCTGGTGAGGTGACGAGTTGGGAAGACTGTGTACATTAAATCCACGGGAGAACAAGAGATGGTGTGGGAAATATTAGTGAAGATAATATGAGCGCCAGGGGCCCCTTACTCTGTTTAACCTGTTGCCTGTAAATGTCAGGGGCCTCCCTCGTCTGTTTAACCTTTGTCTGTAAATGCCAGGGACCGCCCCTTGTCTGGTTAACCTGCTGCCAGTAGATGTCTGGGGCCCCTCGTCTACTTAACCAGATGCCAATGAATGTCAGGGAGGAACCCCTCGTCTGTTTAACCTGTAGCCTGTAAATGCCAGGGGCTCTCTTCTCGTCAGCCTGTTGACGGAAAGTGCCAGGAACGTTATGGGATGACACTGTTTCCTCCATCGTCCACCAGACAAATCTAGGTCACCCAACTCATACAGGAATAGAGTGATGAATCATCAGACAAGAGCGTGGTGGGCCGAGGTTTCCTCCCAGACTGAGCTACGAGAGAGGTTGTTGAATGGCCCTCCCACGGCCAGCGTAAGGCTTACGTAAAGGACGCTCGAATTGTAGGAGACGAGCCTCTGAGGATAGAATTTTTTACCCAGAGGGGGTAGCAGTAGATGCAGGAGAAGGAAAGGTATTTTTTTATGGTCGAATCTCTTCCTGAAGAAGAGGAGTGGTAATGCGTCTGGTCTCCAAGGGTTGAGGGGAGGAACGAGCCGTCATTCGTCGATAATCTTAACGAAGGTGATTAAATAACAGGGTATAATTAGCTGCCACGAATACTGATGAGAGGGGACGTTCAGAGGATGGGAAGGCTACATTGTCCATCGTCCATTAAAAGATGGGAGATAAGGTGGAGTTCTGGGTGATGGGAACTGACGGGGCGTGATGCACCCCATCATGGTTCCCCTTCCTGCCTTGATGCTTATTCGCTTGAATGCTGCTGCTGCTACAGCTGCTTAGCCTCATCCTGCAGATGTTTTTGTTACTCTTGTTCCTGCTACTGCAACGGCTGTTGTGGGCAATGTTGTCATTGTTGCTGTTCCTTTATTTATCGATGCTGCTGCCTGATGCTAGTTCTGCTCCTGCTGCTGTTCCAGACAGTACTTTCCCGGAGCAGTCTCAACCCCAGCTATGGGCGGCATCCATGTAAGGAACAACGAAGACCTGGAGTCATTGCTGACCGACGTGTTGAAGGTAGAACTGGGAAGAGAATCTCAGATATTCAGTTGACGTGGTGTTCACAAGACGACAAAAGCGAGCAGCGAAGTGCAGGTTTAAACACACCTGTCATAACAGCAGATGGCATTAAAACAGGCAGCTAAGCGTGCGAAGTGACGACTTTGAACGGGTATAAAGAGAAATTTATTGGAGGGATATAGTGGTGGAACCCATTTATTGGAGGGATGTAGAGGGAGGAACCCATTTACTGGAGGGATTTAGAGGGAGGAACACATTTATTGGAGGGATATAGACGGAGGAACCCATTTATTGAAAGGATGTAGAGGGAGGGACCCATTTATTGGACTTATATAGAGGGAGAAGCCATGAGAGACGAACATGTGGATGTGAGTTAGAGGTGTGGACGTCGGCATATGTCTACGGTGGCTGTTCGCTGCAGGTGTGGGTGTTGTTGGCTGGGAGGGTACACGTGATGAAGGCGTTTGGATGTGCGTTGAGGGTTTTACTCTTACGTGTTGAAGACTTTCCTATATTTTACTTATCATCTTCTTAGAAGTGATAACTGTTGCTCTGATGTGTTTACTTAAGGATGTAAAAATAATAAGTCGTTGTTCAGTGTTAGATAACCTCTTGAAGAAATTATTGACAGGTAGAGAAAAGGCATTGCTCTCTCGTAACGTTTACCAGTGTCTGATATTCGGTTCGATATTTTTTTTTCCTCTCTTCAAAAACTTTTTCTTGAAGAGAAACAGAGGATTGGTCACGGGCAGCGGGATGGACGTCAGTGTCAGGTTTCAAGAGAAAAGGCTGAATTAAGTGTCACCTGTCCTTCAGGTGGTGATGGACCTAAGTCTTAACATTAGATATTGTCTCAGTTGGAGGAGGAAAAATAACGGATAAAGGAGGAAGGCTTCAGAGCCACGACTGACGTTATTTGCACCTCCATAGCTATACGATAGAATGTGTTATGTTGTTCTAGTCTTAATGCACTATGCCATGGGTTGCTGTTCCCTTTCGCTATCGCAAACAGCCTCGTTAGCACCCAATGGTCTGTCGCTGTTTGAATTGATTTGTATTCCTAAAATTGAGGGGTTCGACAGCCACATAAATTTAATAGTAATTCTACAGTATGAATACAGGAAGAAAACGGGCTTTGGGAATGAGTAGCGATCATGCAAGTCTCCCTGTAAGTCTTTGCGGATAAACTGAAGTTAAGAGGGGGAAAATTTCAGATCTTTGGCAACGGAAAGACCGAGAAGAATGAAGTCATGTGCTGAACGCTAGACGGAAGCGGGACTGATCGTAACACGAGAGAGATGCGTTCGGGATCGAGGAGCGACGTTGTCCAAGACCACACGATGCAGTACGTTTAGTCATCGAGAAAACGTTACTGGTCAGGGAAGGTAAGGTCCCAGACCCAGCTGAGCTGGACAGATCTCCGCAACTATCGTGAGGTGTATCCATGGAAAGGATGGATCTTGAGAATTTACAAAAACGAGAGAACCAAGTCTAGTTGCTGACACTTGCTGACGTGAACAGACCTGGCAGAATGCCTTCATTCAGATCCACAGAGAGCGGCGAGGTGATGCTTTACAGAATGTGAGAGAAAATGACAGGTGTTCCTAATTGCTCAGTGTGCTACCGTGCAACGTGAGGAACATCATGGGAAGACCTTTGCACCTGCTAGTGAAAAGAAAGTGGATAGCCTCCTTCAGGTTGTATCAGACCAGCCCGATTGTTCACCTGATAACAATTGGTGGACCACAGCTGTGAACAGCCTGGTTGAGGACGGGGAAGAAGGCAGAACCTGAAACTAGTGTCAGTTATACGTGTGGTAATGACTGGTACTGCAGCGTAGTGATATGCTGGTAGGCGTGTACTCCTGTACTAAGGGGGTGGCAGTGTGCAGGCGTGTGCCCCCGTGAAAGGGGGTGGTAGCGTGCAGGCGTGTGGTACCGTACAAAGGGGGTGGTGGAATGCAGACATATGGACCCGTTCAAAAGGGGTGGAGGCATACAGGTACGTGCTACCGCTCAAAGGTGGGTGATAGTATGCGGATGTGCGCCCCCCGTAGAGGAGGGGATGTTGGAGGAGGGTAGTAGCATGCAGGCATGTGGCCCTCGTACAGAAGAAGGGGTGGTGGAGGGGATGGTAGAAGTAAACAAATGGAAGGGGGCGTGAGGTGCAGGGTAATGGCGTGCTGACAGCCGGCCTGACGCTGCTTCACCAGCTGTAAACACCTTTCCCACCCTCCTCCACCCCTCCCTCGGACTTGCCTTCCCCACCTGGCTCACCCTTTCCCCACCCCTCCTCAGATCCCCCCAACTCTCCACCTTGCCCACCCTCAGTCCGGCCATCCCCATATTTTACTCTACCTCGGCCAGGCCAAAGCATCTTGCCGTCTAGAGAAGATTATTATCTAATTAAGTGTAAAAGAAATGCACCTAGGTCTGAATTCAGTAACTGCCAACCGCCGGCGACGCACGGGATTCGAATTCGGGTGGACTCGTGCGTGGCTCAAGGTCAGCAACGCTAACCACTACACACACCGTCGTATTGCCTTAACTTCCGTTCTACGAAAATTGTAAAAAAAAAAGGGAAATAAGAAAAGATAGTTAGAGATAATATCGTTAGGAATTTTGGGAGATAGTGAACTGGTAACTGATTATACCATCATATGTTTCGAAGTAAGAAATGATCATATTTATCGAACCAAAGAATTCTTTGGGTATGCCTATAATAACTTGAGATTCCAGAATCCCATCAGATACTATACACCTGGACTTTCTAAAAGCTTTCAAGACTTCGACTTAGTACGACATGAAGGATTGCTGAAGTAGAAATAAAGGCGCTGGGAACCGAATCTGCTCGTGGTTTGAGGATTGGCTTACAGATGGTAAGAACAACGCGTGATGTGAAATGGGATCCTACTGGTTGAACGTGACAGGTGGGGTGCCTCAGGGCTCAGGCCTAGGCTCCACACCTGACCTAATCTATATCGATGGTCTGGACACAGAATGAGTGAGGAAAGGTTGACAAAGAGGATATATGTGTCAGAGGTGGAGGGAAGGAGAAGCGGGAGATCAAATATGAGGTGGAAAGATGGAGTGAAAAATATTTTGAGCAATCGAGGCCTGAACATACAGGAGGGTAAGAGGAGCGCAAGGAGTAGAGTGAATTTGAAAGATGTGGTACACCGGGATCGATGTGCTGTCAATTGAATGACCCAGGGTATGTGAAACGTTAGGGGTAATCCATGGAAAGGTCTGTGGAGCTTTGATGTGGATAGGGAACAATGGTTTCAGTGCATTACACACAAGCGCTGCAGACTGTGTGTGAATGAATGTCATGCTCTGCAGGACCCACTCATGTAACATATCCTCTGGTGGCACTTACCTCCTGGTCTGGCTCTCTCTGACCTCTGTCTCTTTAGTACACCAAAGCTATTCTTGCTAGTATAATGCCTCAATGATATTATACAAATGAAATTAATGCCAAAGGATGTTACCATGCAGTGAACAAGTGAATTCTCCAAAGTTGAATGTGACTGGAGTCTTTTGACCAAGTAGTTAAGTCTATCATCATTGTAGTAGTTGGGAATAGACCAGTCTCACCACAGAGTCAACATCAGGGAAGTGGAAGACATATGGAAGAGGCAATCCTCCTACACCTACTGCTGAAAAAGTTACCAAGGTACTCACAGTTGAGACTGTTTGGCTAAGACATACTAACTCTGAGCCCATGTGGCAGTAAGGCCAGATGGTGTCACATGTCTCTGTTGATTTGTACCATGGAGCCTCATGGGAGGATATGGCCAGAAGGGTACTGGTCCTGCTGGTAAGCCCATGTGGCAGTAAGGCCAGATGGTGTCATATGTCTCTATTGGTTTGTGCAATGGAGCCTCATGGGAGGATATGGCCAGAAATGTACTGGTCCTGCTAGTAAGTGACCACTCCAGATGCAGGCACTCTTTTATGGGTATGATTTACCTATTTGGTTATTCAACAAGCATGACATATAGAAATTTTTTCTAGAATAACAGGAGGTACATGAAGTATACCAGATTAGGTTCTTAGTGTGGGTTAAAGCCTGAGCCATGGCTGGATCAGTTCCAAAGGGGGTCTTGACATTGTTCTTCTACAGGCCACTACAAGAACCCACCAGACTAGACTGTGTGTGTGTGGCTACAAGCCAGTTATATTCCCAAAACAGGTGACTTTCACTGTAAGAACAAAATGGGAAAAAAGGAACTAAATGTGATTACAGTTCAGTGTGTATTGCCAGTCCAGTTTTGTCAAAATTTGGTTGCAAAGAGAAAGGCATGATGAAGGTTAACAGTTCAAGTTGAAAAAATAACAATAATGGTTATATCTTTTTACAAGTCAGGTTTACAATCTCTGACACAGCAGCCTGAGAGACCTTACTAATTCATGGTAACATAAAAGAAGTAAACATTGTTAGTCACGAAAGCAAGTCCAAGACAACCAATAATATATCTATGTAAATTAATATGCATCACACCATTTTATTGCAAAGTTAGTTTGAGTACATAAATATTAGTAAAAGGGATATGCAGAGGAAGCATTAGCTGTGACCTACCTTGCCAGGGAAGGGAATGGCCTTCCCCAACAACACACATACACACACACTTAGATTTCTTCGAAAGTGAGCTCCATGTTAGATAAAATGGAAGGCTGGATGGATTGTACCTATCAGGACTGCCATAAAGCACTTGACACTGAAACTGTAAAGCATGGGAGGACAGTTAAGAAGCTGGATCACCAGGTAAGAATGAGGAGAAAACTCCTTCAATAGATAGAAGATGGAATGGCACAAAGGACGCATTTCAGAGGAGCCTTCTCAATATGGGTCGAGATCACCAGTGGAGTGCCACAGGGTTCTGTATTGGGACCATGACTTTTCTTGATCTATGTGACTTGCCTAAATGTTTTTACAGATAATGCAACAGTCATGAGAGAAGTGAAAGGTATGGAGGATTGCATCACCTTACAAAAGGACCATAACAAACTCCAAATTTGGTTGATGAAGTTCAACACAATGTAAAGTAACAAGGATAGGTCACAGTGAAAGAATGCCTTAATCTGATTATCAACTCAGTGAAAACAAGCTACAGGAATACGTGTGTGAAAAGAACTGGGAGTCAATAATGTCCTTACATCCTGTCACCAGAGTACCACATTATGAGAACAGAATGAGACCACTATTCTGGAAGAAAATATTAAAATAATATCAAGATCATGGATAAGGAATTATTTGACAAGTTGTTCACATCACACAAAAGGCCAAAACTAGAATATGCTCCTTTAATTTGGTCTCCTCACCTAAAGAAGCACAAAGAACAAACAGAGAAGGCCCACAAGAGAGCAGCAGAGATATAAAATTAAGAGGGTTGAATTACATTACATTCTCCCCAATCATTGGGGATAGAGGAGAGAGAGAATACTGCACACATATTCCCTGCATGTTGTAGAAGTAAGAGGAGCAGGAGTGGGAGGCTGGAAATCCTCTCTTCCTGTATTACTTTCCAAAAGAAGGAACAGCAGGGAGCCAAGTGAGGAATTTTCCATCTGGGACTCAGTTGTCTGTTCTTGTTGCTAACTCGCTTTTGTGGAAAATGATGAGCATGTATGAAAAAAGAATAGAGGGAAAAGCTAGATGCTTTAAATCTGTCCATCTTGGAAGAGAGAGGAGTGATAAAATAAGATGCAAGGAATTTCTTTTGTTGAATGAATGGTGAATGAAAGTTAAAAGAATAAGTGAAAGGATGGGTAATGCAGACAGTGTCCATAGGTTTAAGAAAATACAAGATAGAGAATGTTTGAGATGGGGGCCCATGGCTATAAACCTCTTTCCCTGAACATCACAGATAGGTAATTAAATGCATACACACACACACTCCTACCTGAACATGTTTGCAGATGATGCAAAAGTCATGAGGAAAATGAAGGAGGACTGCATCAACTTACAAGGGGACCTAAAGAGACTCCCAAGTTGGTCTAATACATGGCTGATGAAATTAAATCAAAGCAAATATAAAGTTATGAGGATGGGACAAAGGGAAGATTATTATCTGGTAGGAAATCAGTTTCAAGATTCTGTGTGAGAAGGATTTAAGAGTCATTATCCCTATCTAGTCACTAGAGTGCCACATTTTGAGGATATTAAAGGAGACAAACTGTCCTTTGGTAAATATCAGAATAGCTATCTAGTATATAGGCAAGGATGTTTATATCATACATAAGGCCAAAACTACAATATGCTTCTCAAGTTTAATCATCTCGCTTAAAGAAGCACAAACACCTAATAAAGAAGGCCCAGAGGAGGGCAACATAGATGCTACCAGAATTAAGGAAGTTATAAGGAAGGCTACAGGCTTTAAACTTGCTGATATTAAAAGTGAGAAGAGTGAGGGGTGACATGATCACAACTTAAAAGTTCTTAAAACATATCAGTGATGTGGATAATGAATAGTTCTTCAAGAGATGTAGGGTTAGAGCAACCAGGGAACATGAAATTAAGCAAGAAACTTATTAAAAAAGTAGTCCACTTGTGAGTGAGGTAGCTGTCTTTTCTTTCAGTCTCATCCACATAACGCTTGACAACACTTAACTCCCACAGCTCATTTTCTGTAACTACATTTTTCCTGTGGTGAGTGCTATGTGCTAACCCTGCCTTATGGCAAAATAGTAGGAGACCAAAGTAATAGGAATTACCATTTAGGTAGGAGCATTAGAGAGAAGCATTAGGTAGAAGTGTCTGTAAGAACATTATGTAAAAGCCTCTGCAAACACTGCACTGGACTTGCCCTCTGCCAGTGGCTTCTTAAAGGTGAGGCACTAAAGGCTTAGAAGTGGTACTGGAGACTCTATTGCCATGGCCACCCCCTTAAGGGAGTTCTAGAAAGGAACAGGCAACAGAGATAAGTGTATATAGATAGATAGAAAGAAATATAGTAGGAAAGTCCCACAAACAAAATGAACACATGAATATGCATAAATCACAATTCTTGGTAACTAAAAATATGTACAATGTTCAGGACTTGAACATTCAGGAGGGTGCAAGGCATGCAAGGGATAGATTGAACTGGAGTGATGTTAATGAGATGAACCAAGGCATATGAAGTAGTCATGGGGAAACCTCAGAAAGGTCTGTGGGGCTGTCTGTGGACAGGGGACTCTGGTGTTGGTATATAATATGTTACGTAACATCAAGAAAGTAGATGTGAATGAATGATGTCATGTCTTCCCCTGTTCTTGTGCTACCTCACTAACATGGGAATTGGTGAACAAGAAAAAAAAGTATATGTAAAACTGGATAATGAGAGTGTAGAAAACTAGGTAATAAAGTACAGAAAACAGGATTTTATCACCATTGTTTACAGTGCTCAGGAATTTAAGTAGTATTCAACTGCTTAAAGAAGGTTGGGAAATTAAATAAGAAAGTAAGCCAAATCTCTCAACAAACACTAATAAAGCCAAGTATTAAAGCCTTTTAAACTGAACTGCAATCTGTTATGGCCTCAAATAGGGAAATGTGCCAAGACCATCAGTTATGATGAGATACACAAGAAAAAGACAAGATGAATAGATAAGGAGGAACCACCAAAGAATATGTTCGGAGATGTTATGGGTTACCGTTAATAGCAACACTATTAGTTAACACACGAGGAGTTATTAAAGAAACAGAATCAATTCAAGGATCATGAAGGGTGTTATGATAGTAGAAAAGAACATCAAGGAATTGAAGAGAAGAGTTAAAAGAGAATGAATATGAATTCACTTCAGGTATTTACCTATTTGTATAGTATATTCTTCACAATTTCTTGAATTTATGTATGCTGTCTGTATTAACTAAGTCACTGGTACTCTTATCCCATTCATCCACCACTCTAATATGATACTACAAAAGTACATCTATTTCAACAGTTTCCTGCTTAAATTCATGTTATACTCTAGCCTCTGGTTGCTCTATTCCTACTCCTTAAAAAGAACTGTTCACTGCCAATGTCATAAATTTGTCTAAAAAACTTTGAGATTGTGAATAGGTCACCCCTCACTCTTACCTCTTTCAAGCTAGGCAAATTTAAAGCCCTTTGCCATTCCTTGTAACTCAACTTTCTTCAATCTGTTAATATCTTTGTAAGCTTCCTTTAGACCTTCTTTATATTTCTTTGTTTCTCTCTGTGGCGACTAAACCTGAGAAGTATATTTTAGTACTGGCCTTATATAGGATATAAACAGCTAACTACAGATATCTTTATCCATATACTTAAAAGCTATTCTGATACTTGCCAGCAGACAGTTTGTCTCTGTAACTATTCTCCTAATGTGGGACTATGGCGACAAGTTAGAGATGAAGTCAACTCCAAAGTCCAGCTCACTTAGAATCTTGAAGCTTATTTCCTGGTAAATCATAATCATAATGAAACCTTCTTTCACTTTGTCCCCTCACAATTACTGTACATGTCCTCAAGTTGAACTTCATCAACCATGTATTAGACCACCTTTACTGTCTGTTTAGATCTTTAAGGTTGACACAATCCCCCCCTCACTATTTTCCTCCTGACTTTTGCATCATCTATAAATGTATTTAGGGTACTTAGAGTATTCCTTTGGGCGAGTCATTAACATATATCAAGAAGACTAATGTTTCCAAAACAGAACCCTGTGGCACTGTGCTTGCCTCAACCCACTTGGAGAAGGCTCGTCTAACATGCATCTTTTGTTCTCTTCCACGGAGATAATCTGTTCATCTACAAAGTTTTCCTCTTATTCCTGCCTGGTGATTTGGCTAATTAATCATTCTCATGCAGCAGTGTCAAATGCTTTCTGGCAGTCCAGATACAAACAATACACCCAGTCTTCCCTTTTCTTGAAGACTAAGCACACTCTCTCCTAGAACTCTTAAGAGCTTTGTTACATGACCTCCTTTCCCTAAAACCATACTGTTCTCACTTACATAATTTCTCCTTTGTAGAAGGTAATTCACTTGCTATCTGATAATCATTTCCAGATTTTACCATTTTCCATTCCTTTCGCCTCTCTCCGGTGAAATCATGAACAATATTTAAAGTGCTTTGTCCAGTGTATCTGCACAAATCTTCAGCAGTACCATGGGCTAAAACCTTTGAATATTATGTAAATATCTTTCCTAGATATCTCTATTTCTAAAAATTCCTTATTTCATCTCAAGGGTGTTGGGGCTATATAGTATCTTCCTCTATGAAAACACTTTTAAACTCATTATTCAGTTCCTCATGTATTCTTTCATTATCCACAACATTTCTTCACTCTGAATCCACTATTCAGTTCCTCATGTATTCTTTCATTATCCACAACATTTCTTCCCTCTGAATCCCTTAGCCTGATTAAATGCTCTTTAAAACTGACTTCTGATGACTTTATGGCAAAGTTTTGGATTTTTCCTGCCTTGTTTACAGTATTCTTTTCAAAAGGTTCTTTGTTCCTCCTTTCTTAACCTTGCTTTCTTATACCTTGCATGTGGTAGTTGGTGGGAATGCCATCTAAGTATGTCTTTGCCACTGGACACCTCGCAGCTCCTTCACTTTTCAACATTTATTATAAAACCATTCTTTCCTTTCTTATCATTTCCTCCACATTCGAGACTTTGGGTACCTATGTTCCTAATTCACCAATGTAAATTTCACAAAACCTTTCATTATAATACCCTGGTTCCTGACTGCTGAACTCTATTTCCCTATCTCTGTTACCAAAGAAATTGTTAAGGTTTGTGTAATTTACACAGTTATATCTACTCTTCAATCTTGTCTCACCCCTGCTCTTTTAACATGCTCATTTACCGCATACTCAAACTTGAGCATTACACGATCACTTTTTTCACTATGCATCATGTATGATGTTCTCAGTATCCGTGTTACCAGACTCCACCTGCTTGAGGCCACACAGTGAGTGAAAAGTCACCATTGGCAAGGATATATTATTGGGAGTACAATCTGGTTGGAGAATTTCTCACTCCAAAGGAGTCTACATTTCCCTGCAACTGGAAGTAGTGTGGTCTTCAGCTGCAGAAGTGTTTAAAAGGGTCCTAGTAATACTAGGACTTTTTCATAAAAACTGGTCTTGGTAATAATAAATATTTATTTTCAATATCCATGTTAGTATGTAGGAAGATGAAATCTAACAATGATAGTGTACCAGTCCCTCTAGTCCTAGTGTGTTCACCGAGATGCTGGGAAAGGAAATATTCCTGTATGCACTCAGTTTGTCTCCATGATTCCTTGTCATCATGAGAGTTCAAATTCCCCAAAGTATCTCTGTATAAATGAAATCCCCATAATCAGTGCTTTACAGTCTGTAAGAAATGCATGTTGTATTGCTTCATGTCCCATGTTATTAAATACTTGTTCTAGGATGTTAAAATTCTTTAGAGGATTATATAAAAACTTCTGCGCACTTCTTTCCTACAGGTACTCTTCACATTATGTATTGCCTGAATGGGCCATCTTCCACTACTATCATAAGCTTATGGCTATCTCTTATAAAGGGGGCCAATCCTTTCCTTCCTTTACCTTTTCTTTCCTTCTTTACATCATGCAGCCCTGTGGGCATAACAGGTGAGATCTTATCACTTTAGCATGCCGTTTCCATGACTACAAAAATATTAGATGCACTTATCCTTACATGATCCTTGACTTCTAGCTCTTTCCATTAACTGCTAATCCATGAACATTTGTATACTTTATTTTCAATCCAACATTACCATCTCCTAACACTCCTTACCTCTGCAGTGCTGGCAGGGATGCTCTGTCCTTTTTCCTCATTTCTTTAACCATTTTTTGCCTTCTGACTGTATTCTGTGCTTTTCTTCCTCTATTCGTTTGGTCTGTCATATCTGATGAACATCCAACTGATTACCACCTTCTTTAAGTTTCTTAGCGTGTATAATCACCGCATAGCTAAACGACTCCAAATTAAACATACCCATAACTGGTTATCCCCTTTATGTCTTGATTATAACCACCAATTCTTCTTCATCTCTAAACAAAGCAATTCTGTAGCCTCCATTAATGTATTACTGAGCATTCCTTTTTTTTTTCCCCCTATATTCTTTATCTGCTGCATGATTTTGACAAAAAAATAATCTTTTATTTACTTCTATCAATCTCCTTTTTTATTAATCTTTCTAATTTTGGTGCCATCCACTGTTCAGCTAGATCCTTCAGTGTTCAATTGTCAGCTCCTTTGTCTATGACCATCTGTAAAAATCTTCCTTGTTTAGAAAACAAGCTCTGCTCCTATATTTCATCAACCACACCATATATCTTCATTAATCCATCTCTAACTGTGCATAATTTTCTTTTACGGCTTTACTTTACTTGATATCCCATTTAGGTCTGTAAAACTCGCGGGTCTATGTTCCACTACATCATTCTTAATGCTCTGCATGTGTTGATCAGCTACTACAATTGCTCCTTTTGCATCTCTCTGTTGACTATTTTCAATTGCTCTTATGCACTCCCCTGTCCACTATTTACTATATTCAGTACATTCTGTATGTGAGAGAGTAATTTACTTTGGCTTGAGCAGCCTTTGGGACAGAAAATACCAATTTGATCTTATTTACTTTTTAATGAATTTCCCTCTTTCTGAATTCCACGAACTTTGTTCACACCCACTCACTACATTTTCAGATCCTCATGTTCCTCTTTCATCTCATGACGCTTTTCATTATCTTTAATTTGATTCCTCATTTTCATCTAAAACTGTGTTAACATCTGATCAAATCATCTTGTTACACCATACATAGTACACAAGCCCACAAACACATATCTTGTTACAACTAAGAGGCAGCACTGGAGTTCTTTTGTTATGGAGACTGTTGCCGTGGCCACCCCTTCGAGGGAGTTTCCAAATGGAATAGGCATCAGAGAGATACACAGCTAGATAGTTACGACTGTAAACTTTCAAGAACCACACCTACACTTACAATTAAAGAGTCTAGCCCATTTAATCAGCAAAAATTAATTATTTGCAATTTTTATTAAAAGCTCATCTCTAATACATGAGTATATCCCCTTACAGTATAAGTACTCCACGAGTGTATCCCTTAACACCAAAGCACCCTCGATATGAGTTTATCCCTTGATAAAAGCTTATCCCCTTGGCATAAAAAACATTCAGCAACGTGGATGTATCCCCTGATATGAGTATATCCCTGAGCATGAATGTATCGTGCACCTCCTGACGTGAAAGTAACGCTTAATATGAGGATAGCTCTTCAATGTATCTCGGCATGAGTGTACCATTTGACATGGATGTGGCCATTAGTGTAAGTGTATTCCTTGATATGAGGAGTCTCTAGAATATATCTCGACATGAGTATACCCCTTGATGTAAGTGTGTCCCTTGGCACGAGTGTAAAGCTTGATACGATTGCATTTTACATGAAAGTATCCGATAATGGGTACAGGAAGTTGCAAAAGAGGGAAACCAGTTACTTTCCCTCAGGTAAGTCGCACATGATAATGGCCATAAGATTTGCTTTTCAAATTTCCCACCACTTATGGTACAAGTGATCATCATTATCGACTCGTGACAATACTACAGGCCAAATACCCATTACACAGCCATGTAAGTAATGCCAGTAACTTGAGGGTTACCATTCTAACGATTGGTTATTGAAATACCCCTAAGGGGAAAAGCTAAGATGGCAACGGTGATCCAAGACTTTAACATAACCTTAATTCTTGGCTGTTTATTTCTGTAGGAGGAAGAGAGGCACTAACAACACAGACCTGCCGGTGCCACGTTGTCTGTAGAACGGGACATTTGATGACAGCAGAAGGTAGCGATGGTCCATAATCATAACAGCAGGCTACAACCACCATTCGCACAAGTAAGGATGTAAAATATCTTAGTAAAGAAGGCTATGAAGTAAGAATGGAACTTCAAAAGGTAGAATGGAAATTCGCAAAACATTGGCATAAAACGTGTGCCCGAAAATTACAGTTAGTATAGTGAGTAAAGTGAAGGACTAAGGTATTCGGTGAGTAGATCTGTCCCGGTGCTAGTATAGTTGGTGAGGTGTTGGTGGAAGCAATTGTGGTCATACCGTTACATAATGAGTGCCTCCCGGTAGATGGGTCGCTCCGTTGTCACCGTATTCTTCGGGTACAGGGTAGACGTGACGGCAGAGCTGGAACGTGGCCGGTGAGCCGGGATGCTTAGGCTGACACCAGTACTGGCTTCTAACACCGTCCCACCCCCACATGGCACACATTGGCCTTCATGTTCTCTCCGCATCGTCAGGTGCGCCGAAGACGACCGTCGACGGTTGCGGGCAGTAGGGGCGTATGACTTGCGAGAGCGCATGAAGGCCAAGTTGGCCGGGCCTGCGGAATCCAATTGGCTGTGGTGGGCCGCGTGTGGACTGGTAATGGCCCGGTGGAAGGCGTGGTGCGTGGGGCTGGAGTCCGGGCTAGTGTGTAGAGCCTGGAATGAAGCAAGCTAAACTACCCTACTAGCTTGACGGCACCTCAATAGCTTTACAATTACATCTACATTCTCTACCAGGTAGGCCTACTGCTGCCAAACTTAAAATGGTATTAACATTCTGATATTCAAGACTAGTTTATAGATGTATTACATTAAGCAGATGACGGCTGGTGTATCCCCACAAGAGTCAAGGTGTGGGGGCTAAGACAAAACATTATTAGCGACACAGCTAGTAATCCTTAACAATATATTTTATACAAAGGAGTTATTAGCATTACAACCTATACAACATTAACAGTCTTACCTTGCGTAATGAAACTCAAGTTAAACAAAGAGCAAACATAATTAAAACTACAAAGGACACAGCATTAATTTGAATCTAAAGTATATTGCTGAACTTATTAGGTTTAATACATAGGAAAATGTAAAGATGCCGTCTGATATTTATACTGAAGACAGGGGTGCTTATGAGAAGATTCATGAGTACGAGCCTGGAAACATGAGGAGAGGGGGATGGCGCCCCACCTAGTGTAACGTGATATAAACTACGTACACTATTCCCTCCTCACACAATCACATCCACTGTCGTTCTCTCCTGCTTCATTAACCAGATATGTTCAGCCACAACCTAGAGGCCATCATGATAATGTTTAGGATAGCATAACATGCACTGTGTAATGCCAGTCTTCCGCTGGTATATACCGCCGCACTCGCCAGTCGCACACATTACTAGTACTGAAAAAAATCAAACTGGTAAACAGTCACTATAGGGACACATCAGTTTCATAATATTTTAAGGAAAAATTAAATGTGATTGTTCAGTTGCATACAAAGCAAACACTGGTAAAATTACTGAAAAAGTAATCTAGGAATAAGCAGGCAACCATGACTGTTAATGTCGCTTAAAGTAAAACTTGTTGCTGCCGTTTTCTTTCTTGGAAGATTTATATTTTTGTTGTATCAGTGAAGTGATGCGCCTGACGTACCGGTCAATGTCGGTCTCCTTTAACCAGGATCACGTGATGGTGGCTAGTAGACTTACTGTGTTACTACTACCAGTGGCGGTACCATAACACTTCCTGGCCCAGTGAAGGCAGCGTCACAGTTCCTGGGACAGGGGAAGGCAGCGTCATAGTTCCTGGGACAGGGGAAGGCAGCGTCATAGTTCCTGGGACAGGGGAAGGCAGCGTCACAGTTCCTGGGACAGGGTAAACTGACGTCACAGTTCCTGTGTCAAGGAAGGTCAGCGCCATAGTTCCTGGGTCTTTGGAGGTCAGCGTCACACTTCATGAGATAAGTGAGATCGGCGTCACAGCTCCTAGGTATGCGTCATGGTTCCTATGTCAAGGGAGTTAAGCGTCACAGTACCTGGGTCAAAGCAGGTCAGACTCATAGTTCCTTCGTCGTAAGAGGTCGGCGTCATAGTGCCTAGGTTAAGGCAGATCATGATCATGGCTCCCATGTCAGGGAAGATAAGCGTCACACTTCCTTGGACAGAGAAGCCAGAGGGTCAGGAGAGGTCAACGACACAGTTCCTAGGTCTGGAGAGGTCAACCTCACACTTCCTAAACCAGGGGAGGTCAACGGCACAGTTCCTGGGTCAGGAGAGGTCAACGTCGCAATTTCTGGGTCAGGGGAGATCACTGTCAGAGTTCCTAGGTCATGAAAGGTCAACGTCATAGTTTCTGGGTCAGAAGAGGTCACTGGTACACATCCTGGGTCAGGAGAGGTCAATATCAGTTCCTGGGTCGAGGTCAATATCACAGTTCTTGGGTCGAGGTCAACATCACAGTGCCTGGATCAGGAGAGGTCAATGGTACAGTTCCTGGATCAAGAGAGGTCAATGGTACAGTTACTGGATCAAGAGAGGTCAATGGTACAGTTCCTGGATCAGGAGAGGTCAATGGTACAGTTCCTGGATCAGGAGAGGTCAATGGTACAGTTCCTGGGTCAGGAGAGGTCAATGGTACAGTTCCTGGGTCGAAAGAGGTCAGTTGTACAGTTCCTGGGTCAGGAGAGGTCAGCTGTACAGTTCCTGGGTTATGGGAGGTCAGTTCCCTTGCCACATCACATCAGTCGGTGCCTTATTATTCTGCCAACTCGACACTAGATAATGTGTGGACACCTACATGTAGCGGCGCCGCACACACAAACAAGTACACACACACACACACACAAACACGTACACTCACACACACAAAACCGTGCACTACTACAATCACTTACTGGAGGATCTTGCAAACACCATTATGACAAACTCCCCAAAACTAACATTATGGCTATCCAGTGTTCCAGTGTCAACAAATCTCGCAACATTATGAAAATTCACGTACTTTTGACATCTCTAAGAATAGAGGCTGGTGCTCTGGTCATGGTCAACCCCTGCGACAGAAAGGGTCATCCGTTACGCAAATGACACAAGGCGCCTCGTATTGGAAGAGAAACTGATGGAGTCAGAGAGAAGAATGAAGGTAAACAGACCAAAAGTATGGAAGTTAAGAACCATTGGCCGATCTTAGTGATACCAACGCTAAGTATGAAAGTTGGGGGCCTGTCGGGTACCCTTTGACATGGTGGCCTGTCAGGTGCCCCCTGATATGGCAGCCTGTCCGGTGTCCCCTGATACGGTCAGTGGAGGAAGCAAGACACTAACACTTACTAAACTGTAAGACAAAGTATCACATCACAGCCCCGCGGAAGAAAGAAAGGAATTCCACACGAGAACTGGTAGAGGCAGAGGCCATAACTGCTTCTGAAAACTTGTGTCTAGAAGGAAGACGGAACACCAGTGGTCCAATTTCTCCTTGTAAGGTCGGCTGCACCATTTACAAAACTGGAGTTACTCTGATCTCTAGAACAATGTACTTTAAATCTGAAAGAAATACATTAATTCTGGAAGCATACTAGGCTAGGCTAGTGTAGTGATGAGTAACCAAGGTTATCAGCTGATATGAATCTTAAGTTTACTGTCCGATTCCAGGTGTCAATAATAGACTCTTACCACAATATCAAGACAACACGGAACATGATGGTTCACAACACAGTTGAACTGATCTGGTGAAAATGTTATCAGGCAGCTGGGCCTAGCAGAGTTAGACCCAAAGCAAGATGTACTCGGTGACCAGGGGAGGAAAAATGACCTTCCATGATAATATTGGTGATGTATATATGTACATGAAAGAGAAGGCAGGTGTTGAGATAGATAAAGGAAGTAGTGCAGTTGTTCGTCTTAACAACATGGGAATGATCAGGAGGAGCATCAGGTATCAGTCAGGACCTAAGCAAGCCACCACGTGGGTCTGCTACACACTACAGGGAGAGGGGAAGGATAATTACGTACCACATACACCTGTGTGGGAGAGCAGGAGACGGAATGGCAACACATGACAATGTATTTGGCAGGCGACTTGATAACTGGTTCATCATAATGTTCACAGTACTCACCTGTGCATCGGGAGGGACAAACAAGTCTTGTTTATTACACTTACCTGGACCACCTGCGAGAGAGAGAGAGAGAGAGAGAGAGAGAGAGAGAGAGAGAGAGAGAGAGAGATCACCCAATACAACTATACCTGGTAGGTGGCGCGCGTGGCTGTACAATTCCTCACCTTGGAGGACGAGCGTGAGAAGTGCGAGTCCCTGGAGGACAGTGTGGAGGTGGGACTGGTGGAGTGGTCTGTGTCCAGGCCTTCGTCCACATCAGACAGATTCTCATGTCCTCTCATTGTCTTCTCTCCCATTCTCACCTGAGGAAGGGTACTTTTTAAAAACTTAAATGTTGTGATCACGTCACCCATTACTCTTCTCTCCTCCATGATGGGAAAATATAAGGCATCTAGCAGCTCAGTGTAACCTAGCAATCTTAATTCTAGTACCATGTTTGGTACCCTACTCCGGAATCTCTCTCTATGAGCACTTTGTGCATATGTGCAGTGGCCGAAAATTTGAAGTACAACACTGGCGTGTCGCCCATATCTCCTCTACAGTACAACATGGGGGTATGGACCATATCTTCCCTACAGTACAACACTGGGGTATGAACCATATCTTCCCTACTATACACTGTTACAACATTGGGGTGTACAACACTATGCTCCTCCGTTTTCAGACATTTTTTAATGCCCCCCCTCCCCCTTTTTACTTTTTTTTTGAACTCTAAGATCTGAAATTGAGTTTAAAGGTGCCCAAAGGTGTACCAGCCTCCACCTGGTCCAGGTTAACACTTCGAGTGGAAAATCAATTTGGCGACGCTGTATCATCGTCACGTGTGAAAAAGAGATGACTGTGGTCACAGACATGCCTGCCACCTTCACAGGAGTCTATCATGTGATAACTATTTGTGTTAGAGGGAGATTTTCATTCGTGTTCCACCGTCTCTTAATCTTGCGTATGTATATGTATGTATATGTTCCCACGTATGTATATATATGTATATGTTCCCACGTATTCCCTGCGTGTCGTAAAAGGCGATTAAAAGGGGAGGGAGCGGGCGGCTGGAAATCCTCCCCTCCCTTTTTTTTTTTTGATGTTCCACAAGAAGAACAGAGAAGGAGGCCAAGTGAGGATATTCCCTCTAAGGGTCTTTTCTCTGTTCTTAACGCTACCTCGCAAACGCGGGAAATGG
>JAUUDZ010021786.1:0-11253 GCA_032361705.1 Panulirus versicolor | reverse complement strand
TTTCTCCTCTCTCTCTCTCTCTCTCTCTCTCTCTCTCTCTCTCTCTCTCTCGTGTGTGTGTGTGTGTGTGTGTGTGTGTGTCCTACTGCTGGATAAGCCACCATCCACGACAACATGTTTTTCTGGTCGTTGTTCAACGCGTCATGTCATCGACATCCATCACTGTCGTTCTTTTTCTGTGGTGTTGGTAATACTGCAACTGTGACTGAGGGTTTGTGTTGGTGGCAAGATGGTGAACCGCCTGTTGTCATCGTCGTCAGGACCGGAGATGGAAGGTTGGTGGCGCTGCACATCTACCTTACTGGTGCCCTGGCTACAAGTGACCACATAGGGCGAGCAGGCACGATGTCTCCCTTCTCTGTTGACATATTTTTTTATCAGTGTGTTTATTCATTTCTCCCCAACACTCACAGCTTCAGTTTCAAGACCTGACGAGGCCGTGTCGCTCGGGCTGGTGTCGGGAATCGAACCCCCGAGTAGTGAACATTTTCACATCCTCTGCGACCCCCAACAGAGAGAGAGAGAGGGAACTGTTACAAGTGTAACGGTGTACTTTACACCAAGAGATGGGGCCCGTGGGTGTATAGCTCCCTCGCCTTACAATGCAAAAAGATATTACACCTGCCTCTCAGAGGTGTGTGTGTGTGTGTGTGTTTATGAGTACGGGAGACGTGGAAACACGCATTCACTCATGAACCATATGACATAAATACACCACGACCAACATCTAAATCACTGACCAATATTCACCATCTACAATAACACATAACAAGCTGTCGACCATATCAGGAAAATCTTTACGAGAGCGAGCGAGCCCACTGCCCCAGGAACACCCCCCCCCCCCCACCGTGACGTACACGAAACCTGGCGTAGGTCAGGGCGAGGATGATCCGCACATCTGTGGGTCTTGAGCGATCGCGGTCACACCTGAGGAGAACAGGTGAGATTGGTAAATCTACGACCATACTGTCCGGTCTGTTGCACTTTATTTACAGTACACGTTCCTCTGGGTGGGTTCCTCATTAATGAGGAACAAGGGTTCACATGATTCATTCCTGTACGAGGGAGACGTCTAGTGCGTCCCTCCCGTATACACCAGTAAGGAGGTTAATATAGGTGCTTAACCCCTTGATCATGGCGGTACGACCCTTGGGTACCAATGGTCGTACCGGCGTACTCATATGAGTTACAACGTCGTATCTGAGTGCTTCTGTTGGACTCGAGGGTCGTACCGTCGTATCCAAGGTCTGCACCGTCGCGATCGAGGATCGTATCATTGTATCCAAGCTTTGTGCCGTCGTACCCAAGGTTCGCACCGTTATCTTCAAAACGTGTGTAACTATCTACAGCTGAATCTGTCAGTTTCCATATACGAAGAAATTATTCGGCAAATATTGAACCATACCCCTGCAGTGCTGGACAGAACCTGGAGTATTAGACTGTACAACCTGACATGTAGATTCAGGAACCACAGTGAGCGTCGCTCAAGTCCAACCAAAAAAAATGGGGTATGTCATACAGACAATAATGAGTGCAATGAATGAATTAAATCCTGACTTTCAGCTCTTCATGACCCATGGGCTCCCGGCTAAGTGCTTCACCTGATCCCCGACATTGAAGCCAAAGCAACCCAGTGTTTCACTTGGTGGTCCCTCCCACATGAAGCTCAGGAACCCCAGTACAGCCACACACCAACCACAGGAAAACATCACTTTCAAAATTCGCTCTCTTGCCGGAGTTCTTAGAATGATTAACATTCCGGGGAAGGACAGCCTCGCCAGGCGAGCAAGGTCTTGTGCAGGGAACCACACACAAACACACGAGGTGATCGTAAACACAACCGAAAGAACACTGCTGAGAACGTTCCTCCCTCTATACTCTGCCACGGCTGATCTTGGATGGGATCTGAATGGGTTCTGTATATCCGGCAAATGGGTGTCTGACTGGTCCTATGCAAGTTTTGGGCAAGGTTTATGTGGACCCCGAACGGGCCTAAGGTTAAGTCCCGTATACGGGTTCTGGAGAGGTGTCGGCTGGGTCTTGTGCAGTCCTGGCTGAATCTTATAGTACAGACGGGTCTTAGAGAGTTCTAAAGTGAGTCCTGTGGTTTTTAGACAGGTCCCGTTTGGGTTATGCACTAATCTTAAGACAGATTCTAGACGCGCCTTGTACTAGTGTTCTGCAGGTTCCTGCGGAAGTCCATGGCAGGTCCTGGGTGGGCTCTGAATAAGTGTTGCCACAATTTGCCGCCATCTCCGACTGCAGGGAAGATCCCGCAGGTGACGTCGCTCCGTCATCAGCAAGTTTTCCCTCTTTCTTTCTTTCCCTTACAAAAGAGTTGCCCCTCGTTCGTGGCAATTCCCCCTAGAGGGAACTAAAAGGTGACGTAACTAAGAAGTTTTGCAACATGCTCGTGTACGTCCTTGTACCACCTGTCTTATATGTCTCCCCTGTTGTACACCCGTCCACCTACAGGGACCAGACATACTACTGCCTCCTCTTATACACAGGAACACTAGGAACAGCCGAGCCTCACTGCTGCCTCCTCTTATACACAGGAACACTAGGAACAGCCAAGTCTCACTACTGTTTCCTCTTTTACACAGGAACACCAGGAACAAGGGACACCGGTACAAATCAATCAAATGAGTGAACTTACGTCAAGATGCGAAGGTCGTCTTCTCCTGTGGTTCTTACACAAGTGTGCCAGGGTCATGAAGGAAGACATCTATTCTTTCTTCTTTCTTCTGTCGGTCACGACCTCTGCCAGACCGTCATCATTGTTCAGATACTGTTGTCTTGTGGTACTTTCTGAAACAAAAATGATCGTGAAGGACTGTCATATCTACAACTATGCTACATATTCTAAAGTCAAATAATGTTTCATTATAAACAAACGAAACGAATGAAGTAAAATGTAATACCCGACAAGAGAGGGGGTTAGGGTTGGGGGACATTATAACATAGAATATTTCAGCGTCATATGAACATCAACTTACAAGTAAATTCAGAGGCAATTATTGTTTAGCATATCTTTGAAAATCTGGCTTGTGTCGTAGAATGTGACTGTATCAGTGGCAGGAAGTGTCACGTGAGTATATTTTTACAATGCATCAGCGGCAGGAAGTATCATGTGACACATATCCAAGTGCCCGAAAGTGTCATGTGCGTGACGTGTACATAAAAACACCCATGGAACAGGTGAGGTGAAGCCAGACGCGCTGTCATGTTACTTCTCGTACCAGCAAGGTCTTCTTTAGTTTAAAGCTGCTGTGTCACTTCACCGTAAATATTACATCTACTGCTGTATCCAAGTGCCGCTCAGAGAGGCATTAGAGATGATGACTTGTTTCCTGACGCCTCAGTGTTAATAACGAGTTCTAATCTGTAACCTTGAACACAGTTCGAGATGAAATACGATTGGCTGACTCTCCACCAATGGCTATCGTTTACCGTAACAAATGGATGGTATTTCTTCAGTTCCCTTCCTTGGTGACTGTGGTCGACTGAAGAATGACGAGAGAGCCTTCTTCCTCTTCTGTCATTACCTCATTCAGAAATAACAAAAACAAAAAAGGAATAGGTGGAATTACGTTCAAAACACTGATGACCCAAATTTGCACCAACGGACCCTCTGTTGTCCCTATCATCCCCATGTCCAGCATATTTGGTTAACGATCTGATCAAGATGGATCGATCCTTGATACTATGGCGTGACCTTTGACACCGACCCTTAAGGGATATACCAATGACCAGTCTATCATACCCAATGGCCGTACAGTAGCGCTCAGTGGATCTATATGACATGTGAGCTCACATGGACATGTTAAAAGCATCAGCATCAAGTAGCAAAACATATCGTAGCGCAGGTACGTACATACTCTCTAGAGGCGATCCTCGTCTGTGTCCACGTGAGCTGGTGCACCGCTCAAGGACGCGTACTCAGCCTTTCCCACTCTCGCCCTCACGCCAGCGGAAATGCTCCAGAAATGTGAAGCGCGACGCGCTACCGGGTCGTGGAGCCTGGCACATCATCCCTCACTACCTGGTTTCTTAGAGTATTTTTTGTATGTAGTCCACAATTCATTGATGATGAACTCTGCAATGTCTATAACACTGGTATATGAATCACAGTGTCCCAAACGTTTCAAGGATTCAGCTTGTAATTTTGCTGGAAAGACTTGAACAACGTTCAACGTAAAGAACCATTTGTGAGCAAAAACTTATTAATATTACCCTTCTGTGAGAACTGGCTTAATGTTTTTTGATTTGCTAAGATTTCTTGATATTGTCTTCAGCAATAATACGGTACGAGAAAGTCTTATAACAAATTCTATAACTTCTCAGAAGGGTTGTGTGTACGATGCCGCCTGTCAAGCGTGTGATAAGCTTTACGTGCTACATTGGTCAAGCTTGTAAGGTTCTTGATATCAGGGTTGAATAACATAATAGTGTTAGGTTCCATTCGCTGCTAAGTCCACTCCCAGATATCTAACGCAATATTTGTCCTCTTCAAAGACTGCAGGAGAGCAGCGTTATCACATACAGTAACTCAATTATGGATAGAAATATTGTTGAATCGCCTCATCAAACATAGTAAAGATATTAACACGAATAAAAATTCTGGTTTATATGAATTAGATAACTTTATAAGTGAAAAAATTGTGGATGTTTCCAAAACCATAGGTTAACGAGTTTGTAACATGAGAGAGGTGAGGTCGTCGAGGGTGACCTGTGCCATAATAATCACTCCACCTGTTTCTTGATTCATCCACCGGCCCCACCCAGTGGCGGCTGATGTATTATACTCAGGTTCCCTCCATGTGTACTCACTCCTGACGACGTAATTATACGAAATCACTTGTCGTATTTCCTGTTCCCTTATGAATTTACTTACACACACACACACACACACATAATATACATGACAGCTAGAGACTGAGTGTGAACGAATGTGGCCTTTGCTGTCTTTTCCTAGCACTACCTCGCGCACATGCGGGGTGAGGGGGTTTTCATTTCATGTGTGGCGAGGTGGCGACGAGAATGAATAAGGGCAGACAGTATGAATTATGTACATGAGTATATATGTATATGTCTGTGTGTGTATATATATGTACATGTTGAGATGTATAGGTATGTATATGTGCGTATGTGGACGAGTATGTATATACATGCGTGTGTGGGTGGGTTGGGCCATTCTTTCGTCTGTTTCCTTGCTACATCGCTAACGCGGGAGACAGCGATAAAAGGAAATAAAATGTAAAGGTTGAGGGTGAGGCGAGTGGGGTGAGAGCAGCAATCACTAATCACTGGGCTGGCGGTAGATTATCGCCGTGAGAACCACGATATAAGATGGGACCAATGGTCATAAAACTGGGGATAACGAGTGAATTACAGGAGGAAGAGTGGAAGCTGAACCACTGAGGGAAGCAGGTGAGAAACCAGAGATATGTGCAGGAAAAAACTGGCAAATTAGAAGAACATACTCAAGATGATCATGCAGAGAAAATCGGAGAGGGAGGAAAGTATATGGAAGGATTTGCGAGGTAAAATATGTGAGAAAGAATAATATGATGGAAGATGTACTGTATGAAAATGGAGCAACACCCACAAAACCTGGAGAAAGACAGAGAATTCGAAGCTTATGAAAGCCTCAAGGAAAGAAAGGAGACTAGATGTAGTGAATGAGCATGAGAGATAAATTTATGAAAAGATGAGGGGAAGGAGGCGAGTGGGTGTTATAGCAGAAGGGAGGCCTGCCTCAGCCAGCGGTAAGGAAGGTCGTACTGATAACAGCTGCAATAATAAGGCGGGGGAAGGAGAGCAGCCGACATACCGGGAGATCCCAGGTGAAGCAGCAACACCCGATGTACGTATGTGATCAGTGAAGGGAAGGACTGTCATTGTGATGATATGAGGCAGGAGGGAAGGGCTGTCCCTGTAACAGTATGAGGCAGGAGAGAAGGACTGGGATTGTCATAGTATGAGGCAGGAGGGAAAGACTGTCATTGTTATCGTAAAAGGCAGAGGGGAGACACTGGCACTGCCATAGTAAGAGACACGAGGACAAGACTGACATTGTCATAATACGAAGCAAAAGGAAAAGACTGACGTTGTCATCGTATGAGGCAGGAGGGAAGGACATGCATTGTCATAGTATGAGGAATGAGGAAAGACTTGGATTGTCATAATATGAGGCAGGAAGGAAGGAGGGACTGGCGTTGTCATATTATGAGGAGGGAGGAGAGGACTGGGAATGACATAGTATGAGGCATGAGGGAAAGACTGATACTGCCATTGTATGAGGCAGATGGATAGTATGGACATTATACGACTGGGAATGTATTCGTTATGTCATGAAGTTGAAAATGTATCTGTCATTAGTAAAGTGAGTGAGTGTAATCGTCATTCTACGAGGGGGAAAGTAATTTCTTACAAGTGTTTACTGCAAAATTTGCCAAAGGGCAAAGTTAGCGCCTAGCTCTCACCACAGGAAAATTTAGCGTTACGAAGAATGAGTAGTGTTACATGTTGTCAAGTTTTTCGTGTGAAGTAGAGATTATATATATATGTGAACTGAAAGCCAGTAGCGTACGTGTGGGTGAGAAAGAGAGAAAGAACAGGTGTCTGGGACTACGGATAGTAATTGGACAAAAGTCACTAACCCTCCTGACAAGGGTATGATACTGATTCCAGTATCATCAGTATCATACCTCCCTGGTCTGTGGCTGCCCATCACCTTCGAGAGAGAGAGAGAGAGAGAGAGAGAGAGAGAGAGAGAGAGAGAGAGAGAGAGAGAGAACTAAAGTTAATATGTTCTCGTCGCGGGAAGGTTCCTCAAATAATTGTATTAGGTCACCGTCAAGCAAATTTAGACAGTCCACGCCCGGAGCAACTGGAAAGGGATTCCTCCCTCTTAGATATCAGTATGTCTAAACCTCCCACTATGATCGATTTATATTTGTCACAAATGTCTGCTAACTGATCATAGAGTGTCTCGTCTACCTCCCGTGTTTTTGCTCAGAGCAAAGAAACTTGTCCTACTGTTATTTTTACGAAGCTTATCTTTAATTTCTAAAAGTAAAGTCGATAACGTAATGGGCTGCAACGTTTCCATCGCAGGATTAAGATGAGCTGTAACAAATAGCAAGACACCACCATCTACTTTGTCTCTCCCGTCAATATTAAATACAGTGTATCCTGATATGGCGTATTCAGTGAGGATATCTCTGTTTTTAATTCAAAGTACAATAACTTTAGTATTAAAGGCAATTTTCGGAATGAAAAAAAACTTGGGATATATGGTGACTGTGAATATGATAAGGGAATAGGGTGACTTTGACAATGTGATGTAACTTGAATGAGACTTTGATTTAAATAAGTAGATTGTGGCTATGTTAGTTAGGAGGACATGACTGTAGTAGGGAAACGTAAGGAGATTTAGAATACATCAAGGGAATGCGGGATGACTGTGAATGTATAGCTGAAGGGTAGGTGACTGTTATTATGGATTAGAAGTTTGACCTATGAAGAGAGGGTAAAGGGAAGGAATTATATCTAGGATGGTTGATGAGTGTGCCTACCATGACCAGGTAGAGGAGTTGGACTGTATTTTGGCGTGTTAAGAGAAAGTGAGAGTATTATGGAAAGTCTCAATGTATTGAGGGAAATTTGGGAGTATCTGTGTATTATGGGTAGGTTGGGGAGTATTACTGTATTATGGAAAGGTAGGGGAGTGTAACTGTACTATTGGGAAGGTGGGTGAGTGCAATTGTATAATGGGTAGACCGGGGACTGTGACTGTATTATGGGAAGGTTGGGGAGTGTATTGTATTATAGGAAGGTAGGGCAGTGTAACTGTATTATGGGAAGGTAGGGGAATGTTACTGTATTATGGGAAGGTAGAGGAGTGCAATTGTATAATGGGTAGACTGGAGACTGTGACTGTATTATAGGAAGGTTGGGGAGTGTACTGTATTATGGGAAGGTTGGAGACTATGACTGTATTATGGGAAGGTTGTCAAGTGTAACTGTATTATGGGAAGGTTAGGGAGTGTGACTGTATTATGGGAAGGTTAGGGAGTGTAATTGTCTTACGGAAAGGTTGGGGAGTGTAACTGTAGTATGGGAAGGTTGGAGACTGTGACTGTATTATGGGAAGGTTGTCAAGTGTAACTGTATTATGGAAAGGTTGGGGAGGGTGACTGTATTATGGGAAGGTTGTCGAGTGTAACTGTATTATGGGAAGGTTGGAGACTGTGACTGTATTATGAGAAGGTTGTCAAGTGTAACTGTATTATGGAAAGGTTGGGGAGGGTGACTGCATTATGGGAAGGTTGTCGAGTGTAACTGTATTATGGGGAGGTTGTCGAGTGTAACTGTATTATGGGAAGGTTGGGGAGTGTGACTGCATTATGGAAAGGTTGTCGAGTGTAACTGTATCATGGGAAGGTTGGAGAATGTGACTGTATCATGGGAAAGCTGTCGAGTGTAACTGTATTATGGGAATGTTGGAGATTGTGACTGTATCATGGGAAGGTTGTCGAGTGTAACTGTATTATGGGAAGGTTGGAGACCGTGACTGTATCATGGGAAGGTTGTCGAGTGTAACTGTATTATGGGAAGGTTGGGGAGTGTAATTATCTTCTGGAAAGGTCGGGGAGTGTAACTGTATTATGGGAAGGTTGGAGACTGTGACTGTATCATGGGAAGGTTGTCGAGTGTAACTGTATAATGGGAAGGTTGGGAGTGTGACTATTATAGGAAGGTTGAGTAGTGTAACGGTATTATGGAAAGGCTCGGGAGTGTAACTGCATTATGGGAAAGTTGAGGATTGTAACTGAATCATGGGAAGGTTTTGGATTGTGGCTGTAATATGGAAAGGTTGGGGAGTGTGACTGTATCATTGAAAGGATGGGGAGTGTGACTGTATCATGGGAACGATGGGTGGTGGAACTGTATTGAGAGAAGGCTGGAGACTGTTACTATATTATGGGAAGGTAGGGGGAATGTGATTTTATGATGGGAAGGTTGGGGAGAGGTATTGTATAATGAAAGTTTGGGAGAGTGACTATATTAATGGAAGCCTGGGGAGCCTGACTGCTTTATGAAAAATCTGGGAAATGTGACTGTATTATTGAAAGGTTGATGAATGTGACTGTACTATTGAATGGATGATGAATGTGACTGTATCAAGGGAAGGATGTAGAGTGTGACTGCATCAAGGAAGGTTGTGACGTGATGCATTGTAGGAAGATACGGGAATATGGCTGTATTAGGGAAGTTTACTGACTGTGTTGTGGGATGGTTGATGAGTGTGACTGTATAATGGGAGGGATAGGGAATGTGACTGTATCATGGAAAGGATGACGAGTGTCCCTGTCTTATGGGAGGACGAGATGTGACTGTATTAATGAATGTTTGGGAATAACTGTATTATGGGAAGGTATATGTTGTTGACTGTATAAGGGAAGTTTGGGAGTGTGACGGTGTTATGGGAAAGTTGGGAGAATGACTTATTATCGTAAGGATGGGGAGTGTGACTGTATTGTGGGAAGGTTGCGGAGTGTAACTGCATTATGGGAAGGTTGGGGAGTGACTGTTATCCCGGGAAGTGGAAGACGAGCGAGCTTGTCACAAAGAGGTACGATAACTGTAAGTCATTTAAGACCTTCAGTTTGAAGACTACAAACTTGCAAGCTGGTTTTTGTAGTCCATGTTTCTCTCATTTTTTATACGCCATTATAACCAGAATATGACGAATCATTGGAAATTCGTGAATTACCACCAACACAATACAATTTGTGGTAATTCGAATATTTGTGAAGATTAATTCTCTAAAATGGTCAGGTGAGACACACACACGTGGTATAACTACTCGTCAGAAAAATAAGATTTCAAAAACATCCACAAAATCGCCCTGTGGGAATCCGATTATGGCACCGCTATCATAATAACCAAGAGAAACCTTTTATCTTTATTGTTTTTGACAAATGTTGAATTATATCTTAGTGTCCGGCAGGAGACGAGGTATCTTAGCCTTGACAAGACACAGGTTGTCTTAGTGTACAGGAGGAGACACGGTACCTTGTGTTCAGCAAGAGACCTAATATCTTACTACCCATCACGAGAAATGGTATCTCAGTTACATGGCATCTTAATATCCAGCAAGAGACATGATATCTTAGTATCCAGCAGGAGACATGATATCTTAGTATCCGGCAGGGATCTTGGTATCTCAGTGTCCATCAAGAGACATGGTATCATCGTGTCCAGCAGGTGACATGGTATTTTTGTGTTCGCAGGAGACATGGTATATAAATGTTTAGGAGGGAACATGATGTCTTGGTGTCCAGCAGGAGACACGGTATTCTAGTATTAGCAGGAGACATGATATTTCAGTGTCCAACAGGTAATTGGTATATTAGTGTCCAACAGGAAATTGGTATATTTGTGTCCAGCAGGAGACATGGTATCTTAGTGTTCTGCAGCAGACATGTATCTTTGTATCCAGCAGGAAACATGGGATTTTAGTGTCTTGCAGGAGAAATGGTATCTTAGTGTCCAGCAAGAGACTTGATATCTCAGTGTCTAGCAGCAGACATAGTATCTTAGCATCCAACAGGAAACATGGTATCTCAGAGTCCAGCAGGAGAAATGATATCTTAGTGTTCAAGAGGAGGCATAGTATCTTAGTGTCCAGCAGAAGACATAGTATTTTGGTGTCCCCCACTAAACATGGTATTTTAGTATCCAGCAAGAGACAAGGTATGTATGTGTCCACCAGGTGACATGGTATCTTAGTGTCCAGCAAGAGCCATAGTATTTCAGTGTCTAGCAGCAGACATGGTATCTTAGTTTCCGGTAGTAAGAAAGGTATCTCAGTATCCATCAGGAGGCATCGTATCTTAGTGTCCAAATTAGACAGGGTATTTCAGTGTTCATCAGAAGACATGCTATATTATCATCCAGCAGGAGACTTGGTATCTTAGTGTCCAGCAGGACACTTGGGATATCAGTGTCCACCAGGAGACGTATCTTAGTGTCAAGGAAGAGACATGTTATCCTAGGGTCTAGCAGCAGATATGGTATCCTTTTTCCAGCAGTCGGAAAGGTATCTCAGTATCCAGCAGAAGACATAGTGACTTAGTGTCTATCAGGAGACATGGTATCTTACTGTCTAACAAGAGACATGGTATCTCATTGTCCAACAGGAAACATAGTAGCTAGGTGTCCGCATTAAACAGGGTATTT